>QJNU01000459.1:0-63087 GCA_004154915.1 Monosporascus ibericus | reverse complement strand
TTCAAAAAAAAAAAAAAAAAAAAAAAAAAACAAAAGAAAATGTCGACAGTAGTCACCTTTCCTTTTATATTTTATCCGTGCGTTTAAAGCTGTTAATACTTAAACGTATATTATATTCAATTTCCTAACTCTTGGCGCTCTTGGCGACTTCGCCATTAGCTAAGCTAAAAACATTAAGGCTAAAATCTTGCGATCGCTGGCAACCACCAGTAATGGACGGAAATAAAAGCCCTTACCATATTATAACAGCCAATTAAGGTTCCTGACGACATGGCTTAATATATTTAACAACTTAAGCCACTTACCTCCTTAAATCTCGTATAGTTATAACGGAACAAAAAAAAACCTGTTAATGTCCAGGTTTTTCCGGTAATAAACCTTATTAACGGAAAGGCTGCTAATCGACCTTAACCCGATATTACGACCTTAATTATTATCTTCCGATTCGACGAAATAAAACGATAAATCTAAGTTAAAAAATAAATTATTAAAGACTTAATTAAATGCTTAAATTCGTTCGTTAGAAATTATAAAGGTAATTATTAAACGGATTATAAAACAAAAACAAAATTTCTTATCGAAATATTCGTTGGCTACCTTAATACGGCGGTTTCTTCGACCTTTAACGGGACGTTTTACGCCCTTATACGGTTGTTAAGCTCGTAATTAACGAATTCGAAAACGAAAAATAAACAGATTTCCTAAATTAATATAACCAAATCGGGACATAGCTCTAACCCAAGTAATAATGCAAAAATCGCCAAATCGATTACCAAAATTAAGTGTACCGTATCTTGCTTTTCTAATAAAGAAAATAATAAAATCCTAATCCGTTTAAACGAAAAACGGCGGGCCTATAAAAAACAGTTTTTTACGTTAAGGATTGTTATATATATGGAATTTAAAAACTTAAGGTTATAATTACCGGATATTTCGAATATTATAGTTACGAATACGGGTTAGTTTATTAAATTAATTACCAAATAAATTTAGGATATATTTTTCGAACCGGACGTAAAATAACGCCTGAGTAAAATTATAAACGCCGATAATATTTAAATACCGGAATAATAATATACTGACGCGGTACCGAAAATACCGCATACTTTTCCGGATCATATTAACCCGGAACGTATTATTAATACGTAAGATATTATTTATAATAAAATTTACGTACAAACTAAATATCGGCTTATAAGTTGCAAACCGTCGAGGTATAAGCTTAACCTTATAATTAGCCGCGAAACCTGGATAATATCCTTTTTAACCTTAATTAAATACTTTAAGCTTTTTAATATTAACGGGTAATTTAAATTAATAACCAAAAAACCGGTAACCGAATTATATAACCCAAGATATTAAGGGTATTATATTAAAGAACGATATTAATAAGTTACGCGGTATAATAACTACGGAAATAGGTTAAATTAATACCCGGAAAACGAATATAACCGGCTTTTTAAATACACGAATTATTAAGGTTTTTTTTAGGTAAAATACGAAAACTGCGCGGCCGCCTTTAAGCGAATTAAAAAAATAGTTAATACGGTTAACAAAAAATAAATTAAAAAACGTCCGGAAAGGGGAAACCAAAAAATATAAAGAAAAAAATATTTTACCAAAATAAGGATAGGCCACGAAAAACGGGGAATTACCTTAACTTACGGCAAAGGAACCCGATAGGCCATAACCGAGCCAGGTAGTTAACGGCAAAAAAAAAAAACCCATAGCGGAACGACCTTTATAAGATTTAGGCCTATTTATATATCTTTAAAAACGTACAACTCCGGATTAGGGCCGATTACGGCGTTAAAATTAACGAATACCGAAGGTAATGATAACGTTAAAATATCCATCAAAGTAATTATTAAAAATCGCTTACCTTGCCTTAAGGTACGAAATACCGTAATAATTAATATTAATTAACGTAATTTACGTTTACGCCTTACCCTAAAAATCAAAATAATAAATACATAAACCATCTTTTTTATATAATAACGGAAAATAAACGGAAATAAAGGCGCCGCCGGCGCCGGACGGATAAAGGCAAATTACCGAAATTACGTAACTTATACGTAACTTAATATAATATTCGTAATATTTTAATATTACACATTACCTTATTAAAATTATACTAAGCTTAAAGTATAAATATAATCCAAGTTTAAAAACTTTAAGCAAAAAGAAATACGAAAATATAAAACCATCCGGGATTTAGCTTTTACGTATTAATAAATAACTGGACGAACGAAAAAAAAAAAGGCCCCAGGTTATAACCTACGTTAAAAAAGGACGTTATCTGGCGGTATAATAACGACGACCCGTTTATTTTCGAGATTTGCTATAATTAAACGTTAATAAATACCTTATATTTAATACGTACCGAAAACCCCGTACGGACGTAACGGTTAATTACGTTACCAGCTTAATACCGCCGGATAATTACCTAGTAAAAGGTAATTAAAATATATAGCATTTATATTTCGAATTAAGGGTTAAAAAAAGAAATAAAAGGAAAAATATCGTATAATAACTTACTACTAGCAAAATGGTTTATATAAGTATACCCGGTAAATCTACGCATAAAACAGGGTACGTATTAAATTTCGTCTTTTTTAATATCCTTTTTACGAAGATTTCCGTATGCGATAATTTTAACTCCGGATTAAATTATTTTACGCTTTTAATAATTATTCCGGGTATAAACCAAAAAAATTGGAATAATACCGATTACGGGTATCGGAGCCGAACTTAAATAGGTTCGCGGACCTAATCGTAACGAACGTAATTTTCCTGCCGGAGACGGGCCCGATAACTTCGCCGGAAAAGCTGGATTCTCGGGTAAAAATTATTACTTTAGTTTTTTACTTAACGATAAAAGTAATAGGCAAGCCGGTAATAAACCGAAAATGCCGGGCGTTATAATAAACGCAAGATTACCAAAACGTTTACCGTATTTATAAAAATTCGAAAATATATAAATAATTTACGGACCAGGGTAACCCGGACCGAAATTATACGGATAAACATCGGCAATTTTTACCGGTTATCCGTAAAGCTAAAAAGAATTATTAGCAGAAAGTTATTAAAACGGCCTTTACGGACGATAAATTTTGCAAAATTATTAATTGGTATAAGTTTAAGACCAAATTAAAGTCCTTACCGTTATAAATAAAAAATAAGGTAATAAAAGATATACTTAATAAGGTTAAGGTTTTGCGTACGGAAATTTTAGAACAATTTTTAGCAAACGATAATTTAAATTACGACTTTTTAAAAAATATGGACCAATAAAATGGTTAGTTACTTTGGGATATTACGGTAATACTTAACAAAACCGAAGTTTATATTATAAGGGTATCGAATACTTTACCCGGGATAAACGATATTACGGTTAGGCTTTTAAAGGCTGGCTGGAAATCAGTTAAGTGGTACGTTAAAAACGTTTTTAAAAATACGCTACAACTTGCATATTTCCCGGCCGCCTGGCGGAACGCCGAGGTATCGATAATACCCAAGGTAAGGAAAAGGAATAAGGAGTCGCCAAGGTTTTGGCGGCCTATAGCCCTACTTTCCTACCTCGGTAAAGGGTTAAAAAGAGTAATAGCAAAGCGGTTAACGTAAACCGCCTTAACGAATAACATCCTTAACCCATAATACGGTAAGGCGTTACTTAAGCGATTAACGATAAATTTAGTAGCATTTTTCGTATACGACGCGGAATAGGCATTCGTAATTAAACGAAAAGTCTTTATAATTACGATAAACGTATAAAAAGCGTTCGATACCTTATTATAAAAACGCCTACTGGAAAGAATAAAACGCTAAGGCTGGCCGTTATTAATGCTCCGTTTTACGGAATCCTTTTTAACGGATAGAAAAATCCGGGTACGGCTCGAATCTAAAACGACGGGCTATAACCGGGTCCGATACAGTATACCTTAAGGTTCTGTCAGCTAGCTGGGGGGTGCGTAGCGCACCCCATATACGGAAAGGTCACCTACTGATCGGCCCATATGAGTTCCGGAGCTAAGCTACTTAAAGTTGTATGAGTGCAACAGCACCTGCAACTGACCTAATACAACAACACAACTGATGTCCCCTATATCTGACAGGTTCCTTACTTTTCCCGGTATTATACATATTATATTTCGTAAAGTTTTTATAATAAAACCGGACCTTAAAATTCGGTTATACGGACGACTTATATTTATATGAAACGTTTAAGATATTTAACAAAAACGCATAACTTTTAATTCGAAACGTATAATAAGTATTATAATAAGGTAAAAAAAACCGGGTTTATTTTACCCCAGAAAAGTGCGAATTATTACATATTACCAAAATACGGGAAGAACACGACCCGTCGGTGGTAGTCGACGACAACTTCATAATTTACCCGGTAAAGAAATCGGAGGACAGCAATAAAGCGTTAGTATTTAGATAGCTTAGGATATAATTCGACAGAAAGTTAACATTTAGGTGATACCTTTTAAAGAAAATAAGTAAAGTAATATAATTCGCCTAGCATATACGGCACCTGGCAAATACGAAATACGGGCCCTCGGCGTCCGGATTACGGAAAGCTATAATTACGTATATTATTTTTACGGTATTATACGGTACGGAAGCATAATACGGAAAACGTACTAAATAAGTAAGAAAAAATAAGGTTAACGTTAAAGTAAGTCAGTACGTAAAAAAGTTTTAACGGGTTTTTACCTTAGTTACTAAAGTTACCCTGTTAATATAAAGAATAATACTTACGGACGTCCTGTATCGTAATTCGGGATTACCGACGGCACAAGTAGCCCTAGATCTCGCATTATGGAAATTTGCGTATAAACTTCGAACTGTCGACAAAAATTACCCTTTAACCTAAAAACCCGAACTTGTTAAAACCATTAAGGGATACGGGGTAAAAAGTTTACAAAATCCCAAGATTAAAGTATAGGTAACGGCAAAGATGTTACCACCCGTATAACGACCTATTTTAATCCTTCCCAGGTACTTACTTAGTTCGAAAAAAAACCCCATCTAAGGATTTACTAAAAAGGAAGCTGCCATAGCTTTCGAGGCCTAGTATGCGGCTTTGCTACCGGAGGACGTTATCGTCTTTTCGGACGGCTTACAGGATAAAACGGAAATCGGTTACGGTTTTACGGTTTACCAAAATAAACGACTTTTCGGTACGGAATACGGACGCCTGGACCTTTGCTTTATTATTTTCGATACGGAAATGGTAAAAACTTAAAAGGGGTTAAAGTACGTCGTTATAGGACCACCGGAAATCAACCGGAAACGAATATGGGTTTACCTGGATAATACGGAAGCGATTTAGGGAATTAAGGCGAATGCTACTATATCCTCCTAATAGGTGTCAGATATAGGGGACATCAGTTGTTTTGTTGTATTATGCTAGATACGTGTGCTGTTGCACGCGTACAGCGTTAAGTAGCTTAGCCACGGAACATGTATGGGCCGATCAGTAGGTGACCTTTCCGTATATGGGGTGCGCTACGTACCCCCCAGCTAGCTGACATACCCCTTCAACGTCTTGAAGTTTTTACGGCGTTGATCGTTACACTTTATCACTTCCTAAAGCCACAGCTGTCCATTCCACCTTTTCTCCGGCAATTAAATCCTTCTGATTAGCTAATTCCTCGTTTAAAATAACCTTTAAAGCTTTTTTTTGCTGGTCCAAAGCTTTTGTGATATCCATTAGTTTTAGCTGCTTTTTGAAGTTCCTAAAGGTTTTTCGTGATAGGGCTTTAGTTAGTCCATTAGCCAGTATGTCGTTTGTAGGCGTATAATCCATTCTGATCAGATCCCTTTTTGTTGCCTTTCGTAACCAGTAGTTATGTATATTTACGTACCATAGCTTTATTTATAAAAGTGCGATATCGGCGTTGACTAGCCGTATGATCTGTTAATTATTGTACCACATATTTAACGGTTTTATATCGAAACCGACTTCCAGTTTTTTGATTAATCGAAAGTTGAATAAGGCTTTTTTGATAACCTATATAAGGGATAACAATTCCGCTTCGGTTATAAAAATAATTATTATATTTTGCTTATTCGTTTACTATCTTATTATTTTTTCGAAAAACTTTATTATATAAGTTTAAAAACTTTTTTAATCGATTATATTATCCGTAAAAACGGCGTCGTTCCAAATACTTATTAAATTCTCACTACCGAATTATAACGTTAACGTTTTAATACCGATTAGGTATAATATGATTTTATTAATAACGTTATAATATACGTTACTAGGGTTTTAGTTAAATTATACGAATCGGGATATTATAAAGGATATATTAAGTTACGTATTAATTATAATATATAAAATAAAACTAATCTTTTTTTAATATTTATTTATTAAGCTTAAATAGGCCAGATTAAAATTTGGCAATAACTTAACGTTTATTATTAACATTTTTAGAAGGTTATTTAGATTTTTTTTAAAAATTAAGTTAACCAGCTTATTTATAAAGTTAAATTAAAATAGCCAGATTTTTTTATTAAGTTTGTTTTTAATTACTTCGATTTTAAGAAACCATTATAAATCCTTACCATTTATAAGGGTATATCGTTCTTGTATTTATTAAATTAACTAATCGATAATGTTTTAATATTTTTTGCTATACGTAATAATTATGTCGTCGACGTAAAAAAACAAAAGCATCCCTTAACGAAAGAAATAACATAATTCGTAAAAAACGGGGTTAAATCCTAAATTTTTAAATATATTAATAAAATCCTTTTATTAAAATAAAGATAATTCTTTTAGTTTGTATAATACTTTCCTAATTAAAAATATTTTGTTACGTTATAAATATTTTAGGAACGTTTTTATATATATTTTATAAAGTAAGTTCGCATTAACGAAAACGTTTATAACGTTATATTATTTAAGCTTTAAGTTAAATTTAGCCGTAATAACGATTAAAGCTCGAAACGATTTTTTAACGAATATAAATACGTATATATCGCCATATACGTTTTTAAGTTATTAATTACTTCGTATAACAAGATAGGCCTTACATTTTTGGAGCTAATTATGCTTATTAAATTTATAAACGTATACTTATATGCATTTTAATACCTATTTCCTTTTAATAAATAATTGATTAACGGTTTTATAAGACTTTATTTCCTTATAATTTTATAAATAAGCCGTTTTGGCGTTACGAAACATTTTCCCTAACGGGTATATATTTAGCTTTTTATAACCTTACAGTGGTAATGGCAAGTTTCGCCTATATATTCGATTTAACGACCTAGGTAACGTTTTTATTTTTGTTATATTAAAACCTTTTTAATTAAGGCGGCGCGTATTTTGGGTTTTTAATTTCCTTAAACTTCCGCAGCTTACCGGCCGGTTATTATGCGTACTTATAAAGTGGGTTATTCGTTCTGTATTAAATGCGGCCTTCCAAACTTTATGGTTATCTTTAATAATACCCTTTCGGCTCGGAACCTATGGAAAGCTTATATTTATAACTTATAAGGTGCTTTCGTTTTTTACCGTTATTTTATGTTAGATAAAGGGATAAAAGCTTAGGGCTACCTTTATTACTTCCGCCGGCGTAGTGATCGTAGTAGTTATTAGTGTAGACGTTAATGGTGGTAATGATCTAGGGGTCGGAAATGGCTCGAATAAAGCGGTTGTATAAAGATGATCAGTTTTATGCGAATAAGCTTGTTTTTTTTTTATCCCGTACGTTTTTTTCGCCTATGTTATTTTGGAATTATCCTTCCGATCCAGCTGGTAACTAAATCCCGTTTAGGTTTTTATTTTTTTCTTGGATATATATTAGATAATTATTAGCCTGATTAAGTATCTTTACTTATCGGAGCAAAATTTGCAGTTTGTTTTCCGTAATATAAAGAAGGTCGTTTTTAAGGTTTTTGATATTACCAAAGAAGGTAATCTTTTCGTTAAATTGTACGTTTCGAATGGTGATAATTTTGTTTGTTAATAGGTTTTAAACTTTATAAATATTTGTTAATCGGTAACCGACAAAGAAGCCAATCCATGCTTTAGGATTTAACTTCTGAAGTCTTTGTTTTTTTTTTATGGCGGTAGTCGTTATAACGTAGGCTATATAGCTATAAGCACGCAAGTAAGCCTTTTAGGGCTTCCGATTAAATACTGTAACGCCGTTTTTATACGCCAAGTAAGTATAGTAGACCTTATATGGAGTTTGCCAAAAAAGAGAGTATTTAGGGGTACGGTTGTATAGATATATTGCCGTTTTGAAAATATATACGATTAGGAACGCTGGTAACTTAGCGCTACTTCGTATCGCAGTCGCTTTCTTCTTGATTATACCCCCTGAGCGCTTTGTACTTTCGTTTTAGGCCTAGGTATATGGTGCTAAGGGCTTAAATCTAATACTAAAAAAAGGTAACTGAAGCATATTTCGAAGTTGGTAATTCTTTAAGATCTCGTTATCGCATTCGATCACCTATGGGAAAACCTTGTTTTGGTTTTTTAAGATTCCTAAAAGGTGTCGAAACGTTATAATTAATATATCTTGCTTTCGGTTTTTCAGGTAAATATCCCAAATAAAGCCTAAGTATTTATCAGTAGCGAACATAACGTATTTATATCCTTTAGGGTCCTTTTCGAAGTTAATGAAATTAACGGCGATTTTTTGGCCTAATCGGGATGTTCCTTTTCGAGGCTCGCGACATATTTGTTTTTTCGCTTTCGTTTTATTACATGCTTAACATTCGATTATTATAGGACTTTTTAATCGGACTCCTTTAATATGGGATTACAACTGGGCGATTATTTCGGGGCCTGGATGGCCTAGGCGTAGGTGCCATATGGTACCGTTACCTGTACGTAATGGTTTTTTCGTCCATGAATTAACGTTTCATTTGTAGGTTATAAAGGCTGCATAAGAGGTAATTACGTTAATATTTTCGATAACGAATTAATTAAATTTATTTATTAACGTAACTATAATTTGATCATATTTATCTCGAATGTAGTTATTAATCCCTTGGTTATCTTATTAATAACCTTTCTTCCGAAGCTATCGGAATGATATTAGGTTGTATGCAAATTTTTCGTAATGGGTTATATCATAAAGCCGTAACGTTTTCGTACCGTTAAATCTTTAAAATAATATATTAACCTTTCCGTACCTTTTAATCGGGATAAAGTTATTACTTGCGTACATTCCGTTACTTTGTACGGTTGGTTTAAAATTTAGGAACCTGTTAATAAGGTTAAAGATATATATCGTAAACCTTAAGTTCAAAATGGATAAATTCTTTAAGGGGTAAAACAAAACGTTTATAACGTTGCGTTAATTAATAATTAGGAAGTACGTTAGGATTCGTCTTATTCCCTTTAGGAGTTAATCTGTTTTTATAATTAACTTTTTCATAATTTTCGATAGGCGGTTAATTTCTTCCTTTAAGGACTGATCGGCAGCTACTCGGTTTCGAACGAATAGTTTTAAACCTTTATTAAGTCGGAAACCTTCTGGAGCTTTGTTAGGGAATGTATAAAAGCATTAAGTTAGCTTATGATAATTACTTAAATACGCTTTATACCGTATGCTTTGTGCATTTAACTCCTAACGCTTCCGCTTACTAGCGCTTCGGTCCGCATAAAAACTTCCATAATTACCTCGTTTCGGCGTTTATACCGGAATCCTTTTTCGTAGTTAAAGGTTAATGGGTTTGGTTTTTTCCTAATCGGGGTTATCTTAATTAATGGGATCCGCGGAAGTCCCGTAAAACGTAAGAAACGTTACCTTAACGTTTTTCGATATAAATGGTTAATGGGTTATAACTTAATGGTCTAAAAGGTTAGCTGCTACCTCTTGGTAACTGATTGTACCATTATCGATCTTTGCTTTTTTTACCATCTGGAAGATTATTATTTAGGTCTCCATAATAGGAGCTAAAGCTATATACAGGTCGTTGATCCATATAATCGTTATATTCGTTTTTAGGATATTATATCGCTGCCCCTGGGCCATGATCTCTTATTATCTTACGATCCATTCGTTTAACTTCTTGCCAAATTTCGAGGCTTATTTTAGCTTTTCGCGGTACTTTCGTTAAGTATTAATTAATAGCTTGCCGTCGTATACCTTACCGGACTTAACTAGCTTGGCGTACCACTTTTGCAAGTTCTTCCCTGGAAGAAAACTTATTTCTTTAATTACTGGAGATATAGACTTCAGGACCCATTTCGTAAGGTCGTTGATACCCTTACGGAAAGTATCGTATTTCCGATTTTTGTAAATGTATGTTATAAATTCCTAATTATAGGTTTATTTATTTTCGGTCGTTATCTTAAGGACGTTCGTAAGATGACCTGTAAGGTCGACGTTTTCGAATATACTGTCGGAAATTGGGATATTATTTCGCGTTTAAGGACGAACTCGTTTTTTCGGATATAAGGCTATATCGGGTTTTGTAGGTTTGACAGGTTACGAACGTAATTAATCAGGATCGATAAAGTCCTAAATATTAAGCGCGTACGCTTTAAATTGGAATTCGCCTTTAAAGCGGTCCTAATTTTTAGGTTCTTGGTAAATGATTTAGGATATCGACTATATAGTTACTATTGTTACTATTAAAATATATTAATAATTTTTACTAATATACAGCCTATATTATCTTAATAGTAGCTGATCAGTTGATATTTACGCGAATTAAACGAATAAGACTTTTAATTATCAGATATAAGGAACATCAGTTGTTTTGTTGTATTATGCTAAATACGTGTGCTGTTGCACGCGTACAGCGTTAAGTAGCTTAGCCACGGAACATATATGGGCCGATCAGTAGGTGACCTTTCCGTATATGGGGTGCGCTACGCACCCCCCAGCTAGCTGACAATAGGTATACCTAAAATTCCACGTAATAGCAGATACGTATAACGTCGGGATACGTTAAAATCCGGGATATTACGGCGTAAAAAAAAACGAACTGGCAGATAAGTTAATGAAAGTAAGCTTAAAGCTAAAAAACGTTAATAACGATTATATAATTACAACTTACGGAATTAAGTTTAAAGTAAGGTTACAAAATAAAGCGTAACAAAAAACATGGTAAAAAGTAACTGCTATTAAACTTTTATAACGTTCTAAAGCTTAAAAACTAAAATATTATTTACGTTATTTTAATAAACTGGAACATTTAACAAAACCGGCTTTTTACTATTATCTGGCGTTTCGTACGGGATATAAAAACTTTGCCTAGTACTACCGGAAATTTAAGCACGACGACGCCGAACTATACTATACTTGCGATAAGCTTAAAACGCTCGAACACTTAATTTACTGCAAAAAGGCGGACGCCTTTTTCGAAAATTAGCTATTAAAACCGAAAACGCGTCCATAAGGACCTAAAAATAAGGCTCGTTACCTAAAAAAGCTTACAAATAACCTAATCGCCTTTAAGAATTATATCGGAATTATAGGGTTTTACCGGAACATCTATACGCGAAAAAACCGGAACGGGGTTACATCAAAGCCGTTACCGGATATCGCTCCAAACGGAACGATTATCCTATAACGGCAAAGGTTACCTAGGGCCCTAGCGATTTTCTTTATATTAAATATAAGGAATTCGACAGGCACTTTTAGGCGTTTTTAAGGAAGTTAAAAGGGGCGGAAAAAAAAGATAATTTTATACTTACTAATACGCCTAAACGCGTAATACATGGCAGATAATCAACTAACATACCCAGTCATCACAACTATAATTTAAGCTCTAGCCCTTGAAAACTCCCGTTAAGGGAAAAGGGAAAACGCTAGGCATTACCCTCGCACGGAAAAGAAAGGATACAGCTTAATACGCTGGAAACGGCAACGCGTCTACGGACAAGAACTGCTAAATAGGTCTGCACTTATAGATAAGTTAGTTAAAGATAACTTCACCTAGCTTAGCACGCCCTATATGCCCTAAGGGAGGCTCTGGGATAGCCGCTATACGGCTTAACCCCCCGGCGTTAAATACTAAAAAAAAAAAAAAAAAAAAAAAAAATGTCGACAGTAGTGTCATGGGAAACTAAGCAATAATACGTTTAATAGTTACGTCTGGTAATAGCAGATTATTAAAGGTAATTTGGGTAACCAAGTTATATTACAAGTTAAAGTTATTTAAACTGTAGGAAAAAATAAGTATATATATCCAAGTTTGGATTCCTTTGGATTCGTTTATCCATTCGGATCCGTATCGTGTAAGTGAATTGGATTCTCATGGATCCGGAAATCCATCCGGATCCGTATTGCTTAGGTGCATGGTTTCCTTTGGATCCGGTCATCCATTTGGATCTATGTCACGTGACCTGGTCGGGGGTTTCTTGAGTCTTGTCCCGACCGTGTGCCTAAGCTGGTAAGGTGTTGGTTCGTATTATAAAGGCGTTACGGTCGCCTATTTCCCAAACCTGAACTTAACCCTATTAACTGCAGTTTCCATATAACAAAATCGAAAAAATTCTTATATGCATATTAATTTATATTCGAGGCATATCTAAAGTTGCATACTTATCGGACTCGTTTTGGTTACGTTATAATTCTTTTTATCTAAAGTTTTTAAAAAAAAAATTTAAAAGAAATAAAAAGAAAAATGATAATTTTAATAGTAATGCGGAAAACGGTCCCCTGTCTCGCACAACTGCAACTCAAGCCTTACCTCATCGATATCAGGCCTTATTTTTGAGGTTGTGGCTGCGCCTGCGGCGCAGTTATAGCTAGTGCTCTTTAAAACCTATAGCTCTAAGTACCCACCTATAAAAGACCTATATAAAACCCATAAAAAACACAAACCTTAAAAATAGGGCCTGATAACAAGTTGTAATTTTTTTGGCTCCGTTCTAGGCATTCCCATATAAATCTTCAAAAAAACCTTTAATTCGAGTTCTTTAAAGATAACTTTAATTTAACGCTACTTATTTTGTAATTACGAAAAGTTAATACGAAATTAAAATCTTCATCTTCCTATATACATTTAGTCCTAATTAAGTCGCGATTAATAAAACGCGCCCGAAAAAAATGGCTAAAAACTCCGTTTTAGGCAAGCCTTTAATCTGAAACGCCCTTATAGTTATAACAACCTAATTACCGCGTATAACATTTCGTTATGGACTTTCTAAAAGTTATTTAATATGGAAGAAGCCCGTACAGCCACTTTTTTTGTCCGTACGGGTTATGGTTGTTGCGTTATAACCATAAGGGCGTTCCGGTTGATTAAGTCCGGACCTTTCTTATGACTGCGACGTAATAACCATCGGTCGCAACATTTTGCCATGGGCCTTCCAAGGGTAATTTAGTATGGGAGAAGCCCGTACAGCTATTCTTTTGTCCGTACGAGTTATGGTTGTTGCGTTGCAGCCATAAGAGCGTTCCGGTTAATCAAGTCCGGGACCTTCTTAGGGTTGCGACGTAATAACCATAACCCGTACGGCCGAAAGAATTGATATACGGGCTTCTCCTATATAAAATATATTTAGGAAACCCGGTGCACGATGATGCGACCGGTAGTTGTTGCGTCGCAGCCATGAGGGCGTTGCGGTCGCCCATTTCCCAGACCTAAACCTAGCCATATTGGCTACAATTGCCACCGAAAAAAATTAAAAAAATTCCTGTACGTATATTAGCTTATATTCGACGCGTATATACAGTTTTATACTTATCCGCTTTAATTTGGCTGCGTAATTATTTCTTTTTATTTAAATCTTTTACATTTTAAAAAGAAATGGAAAGAAAGTTGATAATTTTGATGGGAGCGCCCAGAACGGACCCTCTTTTCGCACAACTCCAACTCAGGCCTCGCTGGCTCGTTACGGGGATTTGGGATTTGATTGGTTAGTTTCTAGCATGATACAGCAGTACATTAGAAACGAGCCAGCAAGGCCTGAGCTAGCTGAGGTAACCTATATCATTCGATGAACCAATTGACGGATTATCTACACCGATAAAGCTGCCATGTTAATAGCCAAGGTGGTTGACATATAAGAATTGGTGGGCAGTAAACCATCTAAAATATGGCCATCTTCGTGCCAGGTCGACTTGAAATCTTGTTTTAAGAGGAGGGGGTGGCCTCCTATGACGTTATATGTCAGCAAGGCACTGTGCCAAAACTTCATTATGAGATATACATATCTGGTGATTAGTCAGATGCTTATTAGGCTATTTGACATTCTGTGCCGAGGAGTACTTGGCGTTCGTCACGTTACGTCAAGGTCGGCCACGATAAGAACACGCCACTTAAACTTCTAGCAAACCCAACGACTCGCCTTAACACGCATAGAGTTTTGTCACATGTCGTGACGTCCTGCACTTGAGCTGGGTTACTTTTAAACCATTCCCTCACCTCTCGAGATGCAACATTTTTCAGCATCGCACCTAGCGTGCCAGCACTCATCCTTCGTCCACACCAACACCAACATAATTTTTCTGCTACTGAAGTTCAGCAGCAGCCCAACATGACGTTCGTCTCTACCGGCGGCTCCACTGCAAGGGCCTACGATGTCGCATACACGGTGCTTATCGGTGCCATTCTCGTCGTTGTCTTGCCGTTCGCCATCATCGCCCTGGCGAAAAACAAGTACGGTAGAGATCCGGCACGAAGATTCGTCCCTTGGCTGAAGGCCGCGTTCGTATTATTTACCATGTCAGTTGCAGGCACACAAATCAGTATCTCTCTTGGAAATCGCCCGCTCGATACTGACTGAACCCCCAACACAGAACGTTATGCCTGCTGTTCGTGCAAGGCGTCTTGAACACGTACGAGATTCACTCTGACGTCTCGCACTGGCACATCGTTCGTGCCTCCTACCATGTCGGGTACCTCGCCGAATTTTTCCGCACCGTCTCGGCCGCCGCCGTCATGGTATTTCTGCTTGAGCTGGGCCCGGGCATGCACTACGCAATCGAGGGCGTGTCCAGCATGTTCGACAAGATCATTCGATACACTGCATATGTCCTGGCTGCTGTCATCACCGCTCTGGCGATTGCCTACTACGGCCTCTCCGCCGACTTCCAAGTGAACTACACGAATCACATCGGGAATGTGTACAATTCGAGAGATGCCCTTGATCGCATATACACCATCAACCAGCTCATGGGCACGACCGCGGTCATCCTCTGGGTTGCGTCGCTGGTGATTACCGGCCTGTCGATCTACACATTTATCCAGAGGAAGATGTCGCCTCTCAAGAGCGTAAGTAGTCCCAGATCTGAGTTATCTGCACCCGACCCGTTACTAAGATCATTCCAGGCATCAACTCTATACCTCGTCGCTAGTTTGCTGAACCTGCTGAGCTCGACCTGGAACTTCGCGTATGCTATCGAATGGCTCTTTGGGTGGGAATGGTTAGGTGGACGGGCGTACTATGTCCTGATCCTGTCCATCATCCTTGGATGGTGGAGCCGCGGTATCTTGCTGGTTGTCAGCTACTTCGTCGCCCTGAAGAGCGGACCCAGAGGCGGTGTCTGGTCCCACGTCAGCAAGAACGACTATGGAAACAGGGTGTGAGGGCGGGATCGGCAACGTAAAAGCGGTACACGACGACTCGGGACCCGGGGCTAGAAATGCTTCTTAAGGTTCGGCGTATTGGCCTCTGGGTTGACACTGGGTTTGACACTTGGGAACTGCGGCTTGGTAAGCCCTGGCTTGAACAAGAAAGTGCGCACCGACCCCATGCTTAGCACGCTGCTAGCCGTGTAAGAATGGAATTATGCTCAACCCCAAAAAGGAGCTACCTATGTATTTTATTTATTTTTCTGTCGCTATAAAGATGCACATGAAAACATTCTGCTGGTGTGGTACGGTGGTGCACGCGGCTACAAGGCCACCGGGATTCAGACTGCGGCAAGTTCAGCCGTCTTATGGCCCAAATATAGGGCACTCGGCTCAGACCAAGGCGGTAACCGCTCAGTTCCGAAGGAGGAAATGGAAAATCCTGGTGACCAGACTCTGGTCATGTTCTTCTTGTTCTTAACGGCCTAATCCACTGTAGATTCAGGCAGTCCGTCCTCCTGTGGATGCCTTTGATGAGACTACTCCACCTCGTCCGTTCATTCAGTGGCACCGCACTTTTGCCCCTTTCTTGCTAAAAACGCCCCGCTAGGTACAAGCCGCCTACGCTTAACGACGGGACAATCTGGGAGGGAAATTGATGGACAGTACTGTAAGAACGATACCATGATGTTTGTTTCGAAGCATGTCGTGAAAGCTCCATAGGCTTTAAATTGGCAAACCAGTCAATAACAAGGTCCAATGAAGACTCCGAGGCTCACTCTCATGCCAGAATCATGCCCTTCGCTAACGGACACTGAAGCTCTTGTTGACGTTATAGGCAGTGCCGGGGATGGAAATGGGATACTTCACCCTCTTAGCCTGGATCGCGACCTCTTCGAAAAAATCATGCCAGCCTTGACACCGCCAAATATAGTATACGAGGTGATCTACTCCATCCATGGAGTCTTTGCTCGATTTTTCGAGCATGAACAAGATTCTGCAAAGTCTCTACGTGAGGAGCCCCCGCTTCTCGATAGCGTTTACACAAGCCAGGTGGTGTCTGCGACTTACAAATAAGCTCCATCACTCTCCTCGCTACGCCAAAGTCCCCCAGTGAGAGAGATCTTCTGCGCCATGCGTATTGCCATAGCCAGCATCTGTAACATGTCTCCTCTTCGACGCCCAGCGCAACGATCTCCACCAAGTGATCCGTTTGATACATGAGCCCCCGATGGGACTAGTCCAGCGGAATTCCCTGGCCTCCATATGATGCTACTTAGAGAGCGGGCGAACATCCGAGCTTGCCAAGGCAGTGAGAGGGCTATTGTATCGCCCTTTCCCTAAACGACTGGATTTTCCAATAGGAAAGTGTACCAAGATCCAAAATAGGAAAGTAACTCGACGGTGAGTATGCAGCTTGTGCATATGCGTTCGATTCCTGTACCCGATCTGGGCTGACTGACCTGAGTGACCTGACCGGTCTGTACAGACATGAATGGTCTTCAATCGAATAAAGAGGGGTACTGTGCTACCACGAAATGCTTCAGCGCTTGGGAGCAAGCAGAGTACGCCGGAGGCAGCTAGTAGCCTCTCCAGTCTAGATTGATCAGGTCCTCATTCTCTGGGTAGACGTACCCGATTACGTTAGTAGGTCCACAGCTGGTACTACCCTGGCAGCTGGCTGGTAACCTCTCAGCTTGCTAACCGTACTGCACTAATCCGAGACGGGAACCAAATTCGATATATCTGGGTTCCAGACTTGGCAGAAGGCAGAGATGGGGCCCCGAAAACAGTCCTTAAGGTCCGTGGTATTATCAAAGAGGCTCAAAATTGAAGCAAAAGTAGCTGAAATGAGTGCCACAAGACAGACCAACGAGCCGCGAGGAGAATCTCCAAATGTCGATGCCTCCGAAGGGCTAATCACCTTGCACCCATTCGCCTGATCGTAGACTGCAGTTAGCCAGATCAGGACAACCTGCATTTGTTCATGTTCGAATCTTTGTGATATTGCTTCCATGTATTGTGATATTGTTTCCATACATCGTGAAATTGCTTCCATGGGGCGTGGTATTCTTCGCCTTGGCTAATACCGTTAGGGACAGGACGGGGTAGCAGACACGCCATGGCTGGTATACTCCAGGTCTATATATTGTCCTTCAAACCCGCCAACGTGTTCACGCTTAGTCCACCACTAGCAATGCATACAGTTAATGTATAACTCAAAACAGCCTTAGATTTTAACCATCATGACTAGCATTATCCGCTCAGCACTCTTTGTTGGATCACTCTTCGTTTACGGAGCCACATGTCAACGCCCTACCTCCACAACGACCACTACCATCCCCTGGACTGGGACATCCGTCACTTCCACCACTATCACACCATGTACAGGTCCTGCCACCGTCGTCATTGAAACACCCTTCCCGACAACGACTTGTCCACCAGCTCCCCCCCCGATCCGGCCCGCTCCATGCGAAGTCGAAATAGGCTGTGGAGCAAGCGGGCTCAACATAGATTATTACCAAAACCCCGTGGGGGGTTATGGCAGTGGAAATTTGCCTCCATCCTATTACATCACCGAGGGACTCTCGCCCCTTGACTCCTCTCTAACGAACGTCACGTTCTTTCCACAAGACACTACTCCTGAAGATCCGGTCGGCTGGACACGTGAGACCAACGGCGGTATCACCGTCAACGCGAACAACTTCACCTTGGTCTATTCTGGCTTCTATCGTGCACCCAGTACGGGTGTGTTCACGCTCTGCAGCTCTGCAGATAACGAAAATGATATTTTCTTCGGGCGAGGAAACGCTTTCGGTTGCGATACCGGCGAGCCTTCGCCAAATGTGGAGCCGCTGGTCGTCAGTAGGGGGGGCAACTTCGTGAACCCGATTATCTGCACGGATGTTTTCCTCGTTCAGGGACGATACTACCCAGTTAGGAACGTCATGGGAAACTTTGGTGGTCCTTCAGCTTTCGACTTCACGATTTGGGAGCCTGAGATTCCGTTTGAGGACCGGACAAATGATTTCACCGGGGACGTTTATCCCCTCTCATGCAGATGGCTCTTTTGACGTTGTCATTGATGTCAGATATAGATGCAGTTCGGTTAACTTCACCATAAGCTGGTGATGGTGAAGATACTTTAGTTTTTCCGATAATGTATTTTAGGGCTTGTACCCCAGGTATCTTTATTTTTGATGGTGGGCCCATCCCCATTTTTTTGGCGATGCACCCAATAAAAATTAATTATCTTTTTAAGTTTGGTGAACGCACGGACATAAACTTTCAACAACGAAATCGGTGGTGAAGAGGATTATGGGTCCATGGGGATTTGTTTTGATTCGTCGAAATTTCCGACCTTTGTAGAACAATGTCAATCACCACGCTATGGTGAAGTTAACCGAACTGCTCCATAGGGTGGATTGTGGGTGGCGTAAGGGATCGGTTGGAGGGCAACGGCGGGAGTGCCTGGACCTCCAAATTGACAATATTACTACCTTAGTCTCCTACGCTAGAGCCTACAGAACAGACATGCCATAACCGATCCATACAATAATTGATGTAAAGATACGGGTGCAATGCGGGGTAGACGTTGCTGTTCTGATTGATCTATCGATGTCTGTATGTTCCTGTAAGTGGGAATGTTGTGGGAGTGCGAAGATCTAGCTGCATATATGCCCTCGCTTTGACATACTGACGAACGGAGGGAGTGGAACGAAGGTTATCATGTCGTCCATCCGTGCCCTTAGAAACCGATTTCCCAATTTCGAATTTTTGCGACGGATTCTTTTAGCGCATTAGTGCAAGTTTCCCTTAACTAATCGAACCGCCTGCAGTTATTCGGCCGGTTTTTAAGTATTTCCGGGATATAAGGTGTGACGGCTGGTCGGCTTAACCAATTATTAAAAGTAATTTGGGAAATTAAGTTATATTATAAACTGGTAATTAATTTAAGTTATAAAGGACATAAGAATATATATTTATCTTAATTATTATTAATTAAACGTAATCGAACCGATTATGTTCGATTATTAATCGATTACGTAACTGTTATGGCGCCAGCTAGGCTAAGTCATCCTAACTGTATATATAGCGCTTTAGGGCTTAAAGGACTTTGTCTCTCTCTTTGTTTCCTAGATGTTAGTTTTTATTTACCTCAGCTAGCTCAGGCCTCCCTGGCTCGTTCTCCATTTTCTTCGAAGTTACTCAAGTACCGCTCCATAACGCTAAAAATCAACCAATCAAACCCCAAATCCCCGTAACGAGCCAGCGAGCCCTGAATTGCAAATTATACGAAAAAGGGGTTCGTTTTGTAAATTTTATAATTAAGAAAAACGGAAATCTGTAATAACTTAATAATAAAACGTTTCCTATAAATATATATATATTTATACGATTTTTTTAATCATAGCTTATTATTAATATTACTTTAGTCTTAATTAAGACTCGTTTGTTATTTTTAAACATTAACGTATCCATTAGTTATACCCCGAACACGTTACGTTATCCTTGCCCCTTTTAAAATATAACGAAACCGAATTTTCCTAATTTTATTACGCGAACTTAATAAAACAAAATATAGGTAAACGTACGTTAACATTTTAGTAATAATAACGGATAAATATAGGATTCGAAAGTTTTATTCGCGGTTAGGTTTTTTGTAATAATAATAACTAAACTTATAATTCGACCGCCCGGATAAACCGATTAATTAATATATTAAAAAAGAATTCCAATGGGCGATAAATTGTTAACTTGCAAAAGTTAGCAAAAATTTATTTTTCTTATTAATTAAAACCTTATTATTAATAAATACTATAATACGTTATGCAGAAAACTTATAATTTTTATAAAAAGGCCTATATTTTGCCGTTCGTTAAAAATTTTATTATTCAATATTAAAATAATTTATATTTCCTTAAACAAAGGTTAATAGTTTGTAATTACCTTAATTTGTAATTAATTTAAGTTTTTAAATTAAGTAATTATGTATTTAAAAAAAGGTAATAATGGTATAACGCGAAACGAAAAGCGAAACGGTTTTGTAATAATAACGATCCGGACGTTCTTATATATCCTTTTCTTATAATCTTAGCTATTATGGTTAAAATCGTTTCCAAAATTAACGGCAGTTATTTATCTTATTTATTAAGCAGGTTTTTGTTAATCTCGGGTATATTACGAAATAAGATCGATATATTAAAAAAGTTAAATATTTACGAAAGTTATTTTATTTTAAACAAAAACGTTACCCGGTTATTAAAGATAATAAAGGTAATTACGTTACTTTCTTTATAATAATACCATTTTAATTAAAATAAGTTAAGTTTTATAATTAAGTACGATAGGATAATATTATGTGTTAATATAATAACTTTAATATTTAAAATTATGTTCGTAATATAACGTTTCGATACGGTTTTATTATGCGGAACCTTATTACCGCCTTTACCCATTATTATAACCGTATCTTTAAAGGAAAGTTAAAGTAATTTATGTTTCGTTTTAATTAATATTATAAAATAAAACGGTTTTACGAAACGTTATAATAATATTTAATATTACCAGATATTTTCCGTTAGTTCGTAATTAACATTATCCGGAATTTATTTTTTATTTTTATTAATACGTTTTATAAACGAAATAAATAAAAGTTCCTAAGCTTCTTTAAATTAAAACGTTTACCATATAATAAGCGCTGGTCGATTTTATTAGGTATAATTAACCAAAATACAGGTATTATTTACAGTATTTATGGTATTTATCGCAAGACTTTTTAAAAAATATGCGGTTTTAAAAAAAAGTTTTATCGGTTTCCGAATCGCCTTTATTTTATTTATAAAGATTAGAAGATAACCAGTTATATCCGGAAAATATAGGCCAGTTAAGCCGAAATAATCGATTTATATAATAAAAAGCGGTAGTTTCTTTCCGTTTCTGCTTTGTTTTATATATAAATAAATTTCCTGCTTATATTTATACGTATTTATTAACTTAATAATATCGAGGGAATATATATAACGTAAGTAACCTTAAAGGCGGATCGTTAATTTTTAAATAACATAACGTAATTATATCAAAAATTGCCGAAGTTCCATTTATTGGAACCCTTTATTTTTTATATGTAAAATCTTCGCATATTTACGTTATTTTTGTATAAGTTACGCGATTAATATAAACTTTTCGTAAAAAGAAATATTTAGTATATAGGGAATTATTAAGAATAAATCGATCGAAGATGTTTTTTCGAAAGCCCAGTTTACCAAGTTTATTAAATATATATATATTTTTGGTTAATCGTTGTTAAGTTCGACATTATTGCGTATAATATAATTTCGAAATATTTTATTAACGTTAGGTAAATATAAGAATTATTGCGGGGTTTTAATCAGGATGCGTTAATAAATAAGGGTTTATTTAACGAAGATCTTTTATCGTTATTTGTTAATAATATGTTATTTAATAATATAAATAACTTAGCGGATAATTCGTAAGTATTTTATTTTTTAATTCGAGAATATAATTTACGTATGTTATTTTTTAAATAACGTAATTTTAATTAAAACGTCCTAAAGGAAATCCTTTTATCGGCTGATTATAAAGCCGGTCATATTTTTAATGCGGATAATATTCCGTAAGGTAACGACTTTTTCGACCCGACCGTTAATAATAATCGACCATTAAATAATATAATTCTTATAGATAAATAATTCCGAAATTATTATCGCTTTTAAAAAAAAATTAGGTTTATTTATGCCTTTCGTATATTATACGTCATGGCGATATTAGTTATATTAAACGGTTAATACCGATATTATCCGTCCTTTTTTATAAGGCCGGTTAAAATAACTACGGTAAAAAGATATTTTATTTCGATTGGATATTACGCCCTGTAATATTAAATCGCGTACTTAAAGATTCGATTTTAATATTAAAGCTGGCTTTTATAAAATTTAAGAAAAGAATATGGAAAATACTTAATCGAAAAGGCGAATACTATAATTTGTACCTTACTGGCGAACTCCGCCGATCCAAAAACAATATATATAACGTTAATATTATATTTTTCCGAGATTTGTTTTTGGTTAAGCACCCTATTTCCCTTTACGCGAATTTTATATGCGTTATGTTTTTTCGCGAAATAAACGCCATATTATTTGAGACTTCCGTACGGAAATCTTTAAACGTTTATACTTTTTGTTTCGTAATTTTTAGCTTATTAAAAACATTTATATCGGCCTCAAAAGAATAGTTAAGAATCCGAAGATATTTTGGCCACGGGCCGAAAAGCTATAAAAATTAGGTTTGTCGACTTTAACGATACCGTATTTATTATTAACGATAAAAGTAAATTTAACTGGTTAAATACGATAAAAAACAAAAATCAACTTATAAATAGCCTTAACGTAGTTACTTACGTAGCTTTTAGTATCGAATTCGTTAAAAATGATTTGGTTTCGGATAACCGTAATATCTTATATACGGAAAAAGGTTATAATTTTATGGTATAAATTGTTAATAGTTTAGTAGATGATTTTGATCAGGATTATCCGTTAGTTTTTAGTTTGTCGTCGGATAAGCAAAATAAGGATTTATTAAACGAAGACGAACTCTTAATATAATTCTTAATTTTTTTACTATTTTTTTATTTTATCATAAGTTATATAAGGATTTAATTTTAATATTAATATAATTTATTATTCTGTATAATCTTATTTAAGGCCCTTTAGTTCGGATGTTTTATTTATAATAATGTTATATAAGTTTTTCGTATTAAAATATATTGACGTATTAATAATATTATATTGCTTATAATTAAATATATCGTATAATTCTGTATTAGCTTATATATTTCGTATATAACTAACTTATCAGTTAAGGTTTTTCCGTATCTTTTATAATTTTTGCCTTTGTTTCTGCTTTTTATCGAACGTTATTATAACTTCTGCATTAATAACCTTATTTATATTAATAAAACCTAAGATTCTCTTCGTTTTAGGCGTTATATCCGGGTCTAAGTTTCCCGGGAAATCTTTATTCGTGCTATATAATAATACCTTATACATTGGAATTACGTATAAATATTCCTTGCCGCGTTCTTATGCGCAGTTTGCATATTTATTACCCGCATAACCCCGTAAATTATAGAATCCATAAAACGGCTATATAATATGTACCTCCTGGTTAGTCGGCCCGGTTTATAAATCCTTTTCGTTAAATTGCGAAAGCCGTAATTAATTAATTATGCTTAATTAAATTTGCAATTTAATAATTTATAAGGTTTGCATAATCCGTTATCACGTAAATTTTATTTTGTCGGGCGTTGCTTTTTAAAATGTTCCGAATCGCAATATTAATATTTAACGCTTATATAAATACTAAACCTTACGAAAATAAAAAGTCTTATTTATAATATAATCCTTTCGCGATATTATCAAGTTTAAAAATTATTATTAATCGTAAAATTTACCTAATTAATATGTGGTTAACTTGGCCCCAAAATATAAGGTACTTATAATCTTCCAGTTCTCTCCCATATTAATATAGCCTTATGGTATAAACCTGGTATCTGAAATCGGTTACGTATAATATGCACTTTTTATATGGTACGTCCTAAATTTTAAAACGGTCGAATATTATTTAATTAATGTGAAGTTATTTTAATTAGGACGAAACCGTAGATTATGCTATATTATACATTATTTTAGTAATGGTTTTAACTATTTATTAATTTAAAATTTTTAGTACCCGTTTTTGAGGTTATTCTTTAGCAATATTATTAACGAATTTAATATACTTAATAAAAAGATTAAAGTTGGCCGGGTATATTTAAGGTATATTAACGTTAAAACCTTTAAAGAAGGCCTTTAATATATTGTTAAGATCGTTTATATCTTGTAATATTATGAAAGCCAGAAACGTATATTTTATAATAAATATTTTAAGTATTAAATAATATAAATAAGTTAATTTTATTTATTGTAATATAAAAGGATATAAAAAGGTATACGGAATAAAAATAAGTTATGTTAAAATAGGTAATATTAGTTATATATTAAGTAATTATAATAATTATATTCGGTATGTATTTAAATAAAGGAACTTTATAAATTACCTTAAATAGTTCGTAATAAAAAAAGGTTTCGTATAATTTACATATGTTTGTTAGTTCTTTCCTTATACGTTATTATTTCGTTATAAGAAAAAATAACGTTAACTGTGAGGTTAATATTTAGTAATTTATATAAACTTAACTATTTACATACTTATAATTACATAATCTTAGATTTCGTAAATATGTTAATCCTGATTATATGTATTACCTTTGGATTCCTTTATAACTTATAGATTATCCATAGGCTTCGTTTATATCATAAAACGTTATATATTCTTTCTTAATACCGATAATCCCCCCCGGATAATATTTAGTATATAGATTTTACCCGTTTATTATATTTTATACCTTAAGCTTTTATTTACCGTCCTGATTAACTAAAATTATTACCGGTAAGTTTATTATATCCCGAAATTTGTTATTTATAAATCCTTTTTTTATAATACCTGATATTATGCAGCTATTAATAATCCCCCGGAATACCATTTAATATATAAACTTTACCTGTTTATTATATTCTGTACCTTAAGTTATTATTTGCCGTTTTAATTAACCAGATATATTAGCGGTAAGTTTATTATATTCTTAGATTTGCTATTTATAAATATTCTTATTATTGTACTTAATATTATATAATTATTATAATAAAACTACCGCCGTTTAATAAAACGGAATATAATAACCGCGTTCTAGCGTAATCTGGCAACTTAATAAAAAGTTGGAATATATATAATAATATAAATGCTACCAGGTTAACGTTTGATATAAGTTATATTAATCACGGCGCCATTTTCTCTACCTCCCTTATAGTTATATATACTATCTCTTTAAATTTTGTGCCAGCTAACAAGCTATTTTATTTTATTTCCAGATAAGTACTTAATAAAGTTATAATACATTAAGGCCTTAATAAAATAAGGTTTATTTATATATATATATAAACGTGATTAATTTATTATCATATAATCTTTACGCATATCTTACCCATAATAATATTACAGTCGTACTTAAATAAATGTTTAAAGACTTTAATTATAGATATATAAATTTATGAAATATTAATAAGAAACGCATTTATATCTACCAACAATATGTTCAGCTAGTTTTTATTATCGGAAAACAAAATTATAAAATAGCATATAACATTAATCGTTTTTTTCGTTATATCAAAATATAGTCGTAAAGTTAACAAATTAGAAATTACAAATTATTAAATAATAACTTTTTAAAATCGTAAAGTAAGCATTTTTCATATTATAGATTTAATTACCGTATTTTATTTAAAAAAACGTATAACTTAAGCCGTTAATCGTTTTCGAAAGTTTATAAATAATAATAACTTACATAATATAAATAGTACTAAAGATATGGCAGTTTTATGGTCCCGATCAAGATTATAAAACCGTAAAACCTCTTACGGTATACATTATATGAACATTATCTTTATAATATTAAGTAAAGGAAAAGTCCGCCCTTATTCGTAAACTTATAACGAATAAATTATTATGTACAAAATTTAACTTTATAGATATCGTAGCATATTCGATGCTAACGCCGAAGCCTTTAGTAATTTTCTATTATATTCGACTTTTCGTTTACCTATATAGGATTCCGACATAAAAGAATTCCGAAATCCATCCGCCATTCTAACTACGCCGAAAAGAAAACAACCTAATATTAAACAGCCGAAACCCCGTACCCTTATAGGTTTTGCACCTTGAAAAAAGTTTTAAAAGCCGCAGCCGGAGATACCGGTAAACCTTAAGGTATTTATTAAGGTACTTATTAATAAACGATTTGTTTAAGGTTTTGGTGAAATTATTTATCCCGATAAACTTATTACCATTAAAATTCTTATTAAAACCGTAACGAAATGTACGACGGGAGTCCGGAAGTATTAATTAGGACCTTAAACCAATTACCATAAGAATACCGTAATTACCAAAATCTCTAGCCAAAAAGATTTAAGGTACGTAATAAACCTTAAAAAAAGATAGCAAACGGTCGGCTACAAAAAGTACCACTTACGGTTACGGGAAAACAAAATTATAAAACGTAGGAGTTCCGGATTTATTATAAAACCGGGATTTTAAATATTTCGAGCTAATACTTAAAAAAAGCAAACGTCGAAATAGTTATACTTATAACGAAAAAGTAGCTTTCTTAATATTCACTAAAAATTATTTATATTATTTATTTACCAGTATAGTTAATTTCTTACGTTAATTAATCGATCCCAATTAAGGTATCTTAAAGGTTAGAAAAAAGGGGAATATTTTAAAAACTAATACGATATATTCGAAACAAAGAACCGGAAAACAAAAATTAAAAAAATGTTTATTCAGTATTATGGATTAAGGGACATAAATTAGAAAGTATGATTTATTAATAATTTCGATGAATTATAATGTATAACGCATTATATTAAAATTCGTTAATCTTCTTAATTTATAACGTTTATTACATATCCGTAATAATATATAATTAATCCGGATTAAAACAAATTTGTGTTTATAAACTATCTAACGAATTTAGTACTAATAAAACGAATATAATAAGTAAAAAGTATATTGATAATATTATTCGCATTATTTAGCTATTTCTTTATACGATTAAATTATTTTAGCATAAAAGGGATATGGTTTCGGATTTTAAAATAACGCTTATATCCTGTAAGAACATAAATAAGCTAGCGAAATATATTTATAACATTTTTTACTTTAGCGAATTCGGAAATATAGCGTTAAAAATCGCGAAAAGTTAAAGCGTTTACTTTAACCTTTAATATATTACGACGCTTATCCCGTAAGGACGTAAGTAAGCTGGCGAAATATACCTATAATATCCTTTATTTTAACGAACTCGAAATTATATTGTTAGGAACCGTAAAAAGTTAAAACGTCCGTTTTAACCTTTAATATGCCTTATCTATTAGCGATCGTAATCCTACCTCGAAACCGAACGCGTTATTCGCTATCCGTTTTAAGTAAAACCGGCCGGGTTTCGTTTTTAATTTTTTATTTAATATCGCGATTATTATTATTATCGGATAAGGACAGTTTGCCTTTAACGCGTAACTTTATAACCTCGATAGGGACTGTTACGTCGGTTTTATTTTCCGATATATTATTTACATTATCCGGTTACGTATTATCGCTTTTTGGTGATGCCGGCGATTCCGGTAACGATATAAGAATAAACGAATTATGCGAATATAAATACGGTAATAAAGGCGGTTTCGGTAAATCGAAAACATCAAAGAAATATGGGCCTTAAGGTAAAGTTATAAATAATAAGGATAAAGGCGGCTTTTAATTAAAACGATTTAAAATATTACGAATTACGCATACGAGTACGGGTATTACGATAGCCGGGTTCGCGACCCTGAATTGCGAAGGTGTATAAATCGTATACCGGGTTACTACTTAAATAGCTAGGATTATAATTAGATCTTTAACGATTAATTTAAACCGAACGGTTATATAAAGCGTGCCCTAATTAGGACCGCGCGTAACTTACGGCGGCTTTGAAATTCCTTCCGATATTTATCGAATTTATTACGTAATAACAATACGTACCTTATATAAATCGGTCCGAAATATAGTGATATAATACCGTTACTTTAAATTAAGCGAATTTCGCCGTTTACAAAAAGTTTCCCGTACTTTTTATAAAATAAAACGGACGGCTTTTTCCTAAATTAAATAAAGCGCAAAAAAAGGCGATCTTTTAAAACGTTTTAATATTATTATTTATCGAACCCGGAAACCGTTTTAACCAAATTAACTATATTCGGGATTAAATAAAAAGTTTCAACTTCGTTTAGCCTCGTCGGAAACGTATTAAATAAAAACCGTTTAAGCTTAGCAAAAATAAACGTTTACTTTGCTTCTTTACCGCCAAACGGAAATGACCGCGCAAAAAACAATTCCTTTATCCATCGTTTATACCAGGATTCGATTATTTCCTAGGCGATCCTTTTTAACGAACCGGCTTTTAATTATTTCCATGTAAATCTTTTTAAATTCGAAGGTTTAGGTATACGGATAAAATTAAGCGTATATAAATTATAATACGCTTTAATCGGAATAAAGTTATTACGGTCCTTTTTTAATATAATAACTTCGTTTTTTTAAAAATATATTAAGATCGCTTTCCGTATATATTTACCGTCAAATAACGCATATTACTAAAACTTTATTTTCGTTATATTTCGGAAATATACGAATAATACGAAAATTATCTTAATTAGCCGAAAGAAAAAATTAATATTCAATAATTATTTCGTCCTAATTAAGTTTATTCGCGATAAATTATATATTATCCTTTTTATTATTAAGGCCGGTTCCGTCGATTTCCGCTAAAGTATTTATGTTTTTATAGGTAATACCTTTCTTAATTTATCGGACCTGGTTTTCCTTTGCCATTTTAATTTCTTTTACCGTAAACAACTTGATTTTATACTTATTAAACGCTTAATAAACTGCAAATAAGATAATTTATCCATAATTAACCATATTAAATCGTTTATAATTACGAACCGTTCGATTAAATCGTTACCATAAATCCTTTCTTAAAAAGGTTTTCAGTATTTCCTATTATATTACCCGATTAATAGCCGGAATATTTATACCTAATTTAAAAGCGATAATAAATATTACGATACGGATAAAAGTATTAAGTTGCTTTAATTTGTCGTATATATAAACTTGGTCGCCGTAAGGCACTTCGGAGTTATAAAATTTAATAACTTTTTTTATAACCTTCGACGAATACCCCCGATTTATTATAATCCTAATTAAGTAATTACGAATATCCATAATCTTCGCCTTATTATTAGCATAAATAATGGTTTTAATAATAATACGTAAGTTATTAAGTTAAATTTAAAGGATATTATTTAATAATTCGGATATATTAATTAACAGAGAATCTAAATACGTTTAATTCGAACGTTAACCTTTAAATATAAGAAAGATAATAATATTAATTTCGGGGCGATCGATACTGAAACGCCGGATTTCAATCTTATAACTATATTTAGTTAAACCTCTAACTTAAGTAAAGGCTTTATATTTCGCGATACTTTTTTTTATAACGCCATCAGCAGTTACTATATACGCAAATTAATATACGTAAACAAATAAAATAAAACGTAAATTATAAATATTAACATATCCAGGCTGGAAGTTTTTTAATTACGATAATAAATATGCTTTATTAATAATAATTAAGTTATATCGTCGTTCGAAAACAGGATTAAATATAACAATCTGAAATTAATCATTCGATAATTATTTAGGACCAAAAATAATATAATTATACTATGCGGCATTTATACCCTCCAATATCATTAAATGGAGCTTGTTCGTTACCGCGGATATTAAAATAAAAGCAAAATATAATACTGTTAATATAAAATTTCGTTATTTTTCGGCCAACTTCACTAAGGGTACGACCTAAATAATAATGAGGTCGTTATTAAAAAAGAAAGGCTTAAATAATCAGGAACTTTTTAAAGTTTGTTTTAATAACGAAAAAAATATTAAACTTTCCGAATACCAGATCATATACCGTATTTACCTATTCCTTCCGTAAAATACGACCTTGCCCGCTAAGTATGGCACTTAATACAAAGCGAACAAACCGATGGCGCAAAGTTTTTATATAGTTATCGGCTATATATATAACGTTAACGTATAAATTAATTACGTTTATAGCGGCAAAAACCAGTAAAGCTATCGGATAAAGATAAACGCGTTATTTTAAAATATTAGGTCCTCGAAGGTTTAAAGTATACATCCTAAACTCTTTAATATATTACCCATATTTAGCTAATCAGGACGAAAATATGTTTCGGGGCTTATTATAAGCGATTTTAAGTCTTATATATTATGGTTTTAGTTTATAACGTTATATTGTTATCGTATTAACGGAAAAGGGGTAAAAGATTAAGACATGTTTAAAACTAAATTTTCAGTAATTTTTTCGGGCGCGTTTTATTAATAGTATCCTAATTAGGACTAAAAATATATAAGGAGATAAAGATTATAAATCTGTATTAAATTTTCGTAACTTTAAGATAGGTAACGTTAAATTAAAGTTATATTTAAAAAGTTCGGATTAAAATCTTTTAAAGATTTATATGGGACTACTTAGAACGAACTTAAAAAATCACAACTTATTATTAAGCCCTATTTTTAAGGTTTTGTTGTTTTTGTGGAGCTTTTTCTTAAAGGAGTTTAGGTGATACATCGCACCCCTATAGATACTTCTTGATGGAAAGCTCTAGCCACGGCTGCGCCTGCGGCCCATCCACAACCTCAAAAATGGGGCCTGATCTCGATGAGGTAAGTTTTTATTTAGTTTCTGTCTAGTTTTTTTGCTCTGAATATAACCAACCTAACCTTTATTAAAATCTCGTATGTAACAATTCTAATATCTTTATTCTTATTACCTTGGTTAAAGTTGTTATTATTTAAACATTTACGTTTTATTATCTTAAGTTATAATATTACCTTATCGTATTAGCTCTGTTTTAATGACGAATCGTCCTTTTAGTATAAATCGAACCTGACTTTCGTTTAAAAAGGGAGATAATTATTATGGCGCCAGTTAGGTTAAGTTATCCTAACTGTATATATAGCGCTTTAAGGTTTAAAGAGCTTTGTCTCTCTTTATTCTCTAAATGTTAATCTTTATTTAGTTTCTGTTTAATTGTTCTGTCTTGAATATAGCCAACCTGACCTCTGTTAACAGTCCGTATGTGATAGTAACCTTTAAGTTTTGGTCAGGACTTTTCTTTTTTATAGTTCCGATGTCACGGCTGGTCGGTTTAACTAACTATTAAACCTAAGTCATACGGTTTATATTAGTAATAATGGTTATATGAAACTAAGTAATGCGGTATGCGCTAGTTACGTTTAATAATAGCATATTATTAAAGTTAATTTAAGGAATTAAGTTATATTATGAGCTGGTACTTTATTTATATTATTAAAAGTAATAAAAGTATATAAACAAAGTTAGATCCTTTTAAACTCGTAAATGCTTTTAAATTTATATTTATGATATGTGGAAGATATTTATAACTAAAGACATCTTATTATAGCTATATTAGATTAATTGATTTAGATTTAGTTATTTATTCCTATTTATATTCCGTAACCTTTTTATGCGTCGGTTGATTTTTAATTTTATTTGTACCGTATGCTTAAGCTAATAAGGTGTTAGTCCGTCATGAGAGTTTTTCCTCTTATAGATTTTATTCTTAAACATTTTTACATTTAGTAATACTTTTATTTTTCTTGTATTTATTGAGGTTAAGAAAACTATCTAGAATTATTAACTAACGAAAACGTTTTAATTAAAAAACGCATAAAAAATTATTTTTCGGTGTCGAGGAGTTTAGTTTCGAAGTTATACCTTATTTTACGTGCTTTATGCGAAAAGGAAAATGTATTATAGTAAACAACGTGGTTCGTTATTAAAATTATATTCTTAACAGATAATTATGCGATTGTTCGGGCGTTCTCATTAATTCTTTACGTAATATTTCGCGAAAAAAAGGTAATTAAAACGTAAAAAGAGTTTTGCTGAAAAATGGTTCTTATAAGCGTATGAGGGTACAAATAAGGCTATCTCTTACCATTAACGGCTGAGTTAATAATAGGACTTCTTTTATATTAAGAGTATTAAGATAATTAATTATAAGATATAGTCGGTGAATTAATTAAAAAGTGAAAAAAGTTAAACTAAAGATTACCGGGTACGCCGTTGACGCTATAGAAATAATTAACTGGTTTTGTTTTAAGATCATGAATTGATCCGTTTTATTAAAGCCGGATTAAAACGCTATGTTATATAGTTCCCTTATTATTAATAAAAGTCTTTTAAAAGACGTTAAACGTTTATAAGGCCTTTGGCAAGTTGTTAAATATTTCGAAGTTTAGGTAATTTTTACATTTAATAAGGTATATAGTAAGTTCATTTCTTTATATATATTTAGAATTTATATTATTTCGTACCTTAATATAACTTTATTCTTTATTTCTTTTATTACCTTATTATAAGTTTAGTAATATTTGCTGTTAACTTAGATAAAGAAATATAAAAGATTAAGAAAGTTAACTTTTAGGTGGTAATTTTAATTAGTGGTTATTATATAAGATTGCTTTAGGAATTTTATAAAAGCTAAAATATTTCAAGTTAAGTTTTTTATTTTATCGCTTAGTTTAAATATTTCTGATAGCTAGATAAACTAGATTTTATTTTTAAAGGGTTAATTTCTAACATTTCTTAATTATATCACTTTTTTTAATTTAGTTATACCCGAATTTAAAGTTTCTTTTATTTTAATATATAATTAATTTGGTGGTTTTAATATAAGAATCATTTTAACATTAATAAGTTCTTCGTATATATTTTTTGTAAACTTCTAGTATAAAACTAAAGATAGTATTTACTGGAATCGTTTTAGCATTTTTATAATAACTAGTATTATGAATTATTTACGCCATAGGAAACTTCTATATTTAATTATTTTGTTCGTAATTAATATAGTAACGTGTCATTGAAGCTCGGAAACCGTTTTTTGGCACCTTGTATCAATTAATCCAAATAACGTAACTATAAGGTAGTAAGTTTATTCCAATTAAAAATATTCTCTGTCTTTAACCGTTCTTATAACTTCAATATAAATATACGTATTGTATTAAAACTTATTACGGACGTATATTATTCTTTTATTCTTTTAACTACCACGGCTGGTCGGTTTAACTAACTATTAAACCTAGTCGTACGGTTTATGTTAGCAGCAGTATCGTGAGAAACGAAGCAATAACATATACGATAATCATGTCTGGTAACAACAGATTATTAAATTTAATCTGGGTAACTAAGTTATATTACAAACTAGTGCTATTTATGTTATAGAATTAATAAGTGTATATATCTTATTTATAGTTCGATTAATTCGATTAATTCGATTACTGTTTATTAATCGAGCCCTTTCGAGTTTATCGAGCCGTTTGCTTAATTCGATTAGTCTGACATACTATTAAGAACAAGTTTTAATAAATCTTATCGAATTTATTAAGGCGGTTACGTAATTTTTTGGCAAACAGTCGGGGTTTTCAAAAACCTTCGACCGTCGTTATATACGCTAAGTTCGCTAGCTTATAATATGATTTTCCTTTTCTAAAATCTTTATCTATAAAGATTATTTATTATACATCTTAATAAGTTCCTTCCTTTTCCTTTCTTTTTATATTCTTTTTCGTTATATTTAACCGTATTAAAAATAATAATTTCGTAGACGTACTAACCTGATGTCCTTTTATTTTGAGAAAAGAGAGTTTGTCTAATATATATTCTTTTATTATTATCAGTGAAGAAGTATTTATAATATTTATTCTAATTAGGGGAAACATTCGCATTATACCGAACATAATAAGTTTTATAACTTATTTAGTCCTTTTAAAGCTAAATATTAAAAACTTTTAAATAGAAAGGATTATTTCAAGTTTAAGAAACATTTAGCTAAAAAGGAATTCTTAAAAGCTTAATAACTTTTCAACACGTTATTTAACAGTTTTATTCGTTTGCGGAATTGGAAAGAATTATTTCAGTGTCATGAAATCAAAATACTTCGTCGGAAAATCTAAGATACGGAAACGATCAAAAATAAACCGTTTTAAAAAGAAACAAAAGAAACTAAAAACTAAAATAGTTATATTAGCGGTGAAAATAGCTCCCTGACTTAAAGTTAATTATATCGATTAGGTAATTCTAGATAACGCGGTTTGAATATTTTTATTAATACTTAGCGGTTGTTAGTAGAAATGTTTTAAAAAGCGTTAGGCGTTTATAAAGATTTTAGCGGATTTTTAAGTATGTCTGGCATGAGGATAATCCTTTCATTTACAAAGGTATCTAGTAAAACTATTTTTTCCAGGTATATTTAAGATTTTGTTTTGCTTCGTACGTTAATATTTCTTTTCATTGTTTTCCATACCTTATATTAACTTTAATAATATTTATTATTAATTGTAATACAAGTATATAAACATCTGAAAAAACTTTAATTGTAAATAATACTTTTAATTAATTTTTCAGTTTTACAATCTTTTAAGTAATCTTATATACGCTAATATACCTAAAGAAAAACCTTTGATTTAATCGCTTAGTTTAAATATATTTGTTAATTAAATAAGTTATTTCTTCTTTTTAAAAGGTTAACATTTTTAAGCTTTTCTGGTTCTAATACTTTTTTATTTAGTTACACATGAATCTAAGTTTTATATTTATTTTTACGTATAAGTATTAAAATTTTTTTAATATAAGGATTATGTTAAAGTTAATAAATATTTCGTACGTATTTTTATAGAGCTTTAATATAAAGCTAAAATAGGCGTTTGTTGAAATACTTTTTAAAACTTTTATAATAACTGGTATTATAAGTTAATTATGTATTAGATAAGTTCTAAACCTAATCATTTTGTTCGTAATGAATATAATACTATATAAATAAACCCTTAACGTCTAAATACTTTAAATAATTTAAATACTTTAAATACTTTATATTTTAAGTTTAATTATATCATAGCTTTTGGCTAAACTTTTAAAACAAGCATCGTCCCTTCATTTAAAATAATTTAAGTTAACAATTCCTATATTTGTAAAATATATCTTTTAAAATAACGTCTCACACCATCGAACCGGATGCACCACCGAACCGGATGGCTTTTGGCACCTTGCGACAACAAATTCAAATTAATCAATCACAATATATTAAACTAACAAAAACTAATCGGATTCTTTTTCGCTAGACGTATTTACAACTTCCTTATAAGTACGCGCATTATGTCCGGGCTTTCCGCAGACGCCACATTTCCGTTCCTTCGTTTTAACCTTTTTGCGACGATTATCTTTATCCGTTGTTGGCTGCATTTTTTTACTACCCCCTTCCTTTTCGACCAAAAGAGCTTATCCTTCCCGTATAGTAAGTGTCCCTCCTTTTTGGAGACGTTTGTTTTTAGTTCTCCGACGTTTGCTTAAGATGTGGTTCGTTTTGCGTAATTAGGCGGTTTTTTCCCGAAAAAAAGCAACTTCGTATAAAAGTCACAAGTTACTTTTCGTTAAAAGATTTACCGATTCGACCATTCTTATTGGCGAGCTACCCTCATGATTTTTAATCTTTCTTTATAAGTAACGTCCTTATTTCGTTACTTCCCGGATATTTTTAAAAGTTTTCGCGGGAGGGGAAAGAATAGAACCGGCGGAGGTAAGCGGCGAAACTGTCGGTATAGGTATAACCGGAATCTCTAATTCGAAAAAAATGTTATTAAGATCGAATAAAACAAGTCCAGTTTTCGCAAAGCCGGATTTAATGTTATCGGACGTTATGGCAGCTTTAAACGCGTCGTAAAAACCGGCGAAAAAATCTTTTTTTCGCGATATAGGTATAATAACGTCGCATTAAACCTTCGATATAAAGTAAATAAACGCGCTTTAAAACGGAAAAGTAAGAAACGTCGAAAGGTTAAAACCGATAAAAAAATGCGCGGACATATAAAGAGTAATAATACCGTTATTTGCGTAATACTTTTCGAATTTTATTAAATGGTAGCTTTCGTGGCCGTCGAGAATAAAAAAACGTTTGGTTTTTTTCGTACGCGTTCGTATATACTTATCAAAATACTAAATCTATTTTAAATTTAATTTATTTATTATTTAGTTATTATGATTTATACCGAGTTTTTAATAGGCCGGTAATTAATATTTTCGATATTAAAAACTTAAGTAATCTTTCTTTATTAAAATAATAAATAAAAATATAACTTAACTTTACGAATTAACAATTTATATAACTATTATCTATTTCCGGTTACTTTATTACGCCTATTTAGGTTTTTTACGTTTTTTAACATTTATAATTACCATGCCCGATATTATAAAAAGTTTTATTAAAAAGCTTGTTTCGTCGAAATTATAAATGTCCTTTTCTGCAATACCGTACTTTACGATTATAACCCGAACAAGTTCGAACTATTTGCGAACCGCTTTTAGATTTTCGCATAATACCTTTTAATAATCGATTTTCCGATTTAAACGCGTCTTAAGTTTTTTTTGCCGTTTTACAAATCTCGACGCCTAGTTAGCCTTAACACGTTTTGTAACGTATTAGGTAAACAACAAGTTTGCCATATCTTTAACGTATTAAAGCTAGATAGGAAACGTTCGCGTATTTAGGTTAAGGACTTTTTCGATAATCGATTTCTTTTCGGTCGCCGTCAATTTTCGCGAATTAGGGATAATATCGGTTCGGGCGCGTTTACCGTTATATTGTTTATACAAAGTAGAATGCGCGACTTTATATATAAAACTAAATATCGCATAACTTAGCTTCGGGTTTCGTTTCTTAGCCTGAACGGCTAGGTTCATTCTCGCCGCTTTTGTGAGCCGTTCCATATTGTTGGCGTTGAGATATGGACAATTAAAATTTAGAGTTAAGATGTGTCAAAAAGCCATCCGGCTCGGTGGTGCATCTGGTTCGGTGGTGTGAGACGTTATAAGCTAATTCTTCTATATTTATATTTTTATTATATAAAAAGAAAGAAAACAAATTTCATAAATTAATTAACAATTACAAAAACGTTATCATAATATACGCTCGTTACTAAGGTTTCGAATAATAAAACCATGATTATAAAATTAAACATAATTAAATTTCATAGTTACTTTATAATTACTACTGGTTATAATTTTCCGTATGGCTTATGTCGTAAAAGCTTTGCCTTATTACAGATATGGTATTATCGATGTACCTTTTCTATTATTGATTTCATTTTAAAAAGTAATAAGTTTCTTTAATTAGTTTTAATGTTTTATGGGTTTCTACGGCTCTATTTAAATAACATTCGTGTATATTTCGTATAAATATTCCTAATCTTGTTTTAATAAATCTTCTTTTTCATCCTTTAATTCTGAAATAAGTTATTAGTATAATCCTAGATCTTTTAGTATAAATTAAAGATTCGACTTTAATCGTTAATATATATTATAGTTACAAATACTTATTTGATATAATACGGAGAATTTAGTCAGTACGTTTAAATTTTCTTTTCTTTTAGGTTTAAATTTTAATTTAACATATTTACATAAATCTTTTCTCGTCCTTTTTAATATATAATAATAAAATTATATTTTGTTAAACTTTTAATAAAACGCAATTATCGATGTATAAATCTTTTTAATAATATTAAAATAAATAAAGTTCTTATAATTTAAATATATCTGAGCTTAATAAAGGCTTCATTTAAAGTAATATCTAAATTTTCGAAAAGCTTTAATGACAACTATAAATTGTTTATCGGGAATAGTATAATTTAATTTTACTTTTTGCTAATTTGTAAAAGTAATAATTGATAAGGTAAATGTTACTTTAATCATCGTAATATATAATTATTACGCCTAAAACGTAATCCGAAACGTCGGTTTCAAGTTAAACTAAATGATTTAGGTCGTATATAATGAAATGGTGCATGGTGCAGAGCCGGGTACATGGCTTTGTCGATCGATTAGTCATCAGCAGTCATGTATTTCTAGGAGTTCATTTTTCGCTAGGCGCAACCTCAGACATACCAGAGACAAACTCATCATCGCTTTAAACCTGGATTTAACACTACACAATACAGTTTGCATAGCTTTCATTATCTCTTTAACCGCGAGCTCAATCGTAACACTCTCTTCAATTATGCACTAATCAGGACCAAGTCACTCCGTCTCAATTCAATAATTAGTATTGACCTACTGATAATTACGTTCTTAATTCTTTAAAAGGTTTCTTATATCTTTATTATCTACCTCAACTCGCTTTTTATTACGTGCAATAATAATGGAACTATTTTACGAAAGTATTAAATAAACTTTATATAATAATTAATAAATTCAAGAAAAATTTGCACTTTTTTAACTATAATAGGCCCCTTGTACTTATATACTGCAGCGATGTTCTTAGGGTTAATTTTAACATATTTTATTTTCTAGGTATAAAACTAACCTTTTTCTGTATTAACTAATAAATTTACGTCTGATAAGGCTTAACGAATTATATAAACGTATTTTACATATTCTTTTATTTTCAAGTAAATAGAATTGTTGTCAAGGTAACACATTACGAAAATATCTTAGTATTTCTTCTGTACATAATTCACTATTCGCTAAAATAATATTAATACGCTCGTAAATTGGAAAAATATAATAAAATATTCGAAGAATTCATATTTTATCTTAAAGGTTATTTTTTATTCGTGTTCTGATTTAATACCTATTTAATTATATCTTTCTTTAAAATTTAGGCTGATAAATTACATTGCTTTGTAAAGGCGGCTCTTAGTTTTATTTATTAAAAGTTACGCCAGTTTATTTTCAACAATAATGTCGTTTCCTTATTTATAATTAATAATTAAACGTAACTTTTTGTTTTTCCTTAATAAAGGAAATATAAAATATCCGGTTCATAAATTAAAGTATTATATATGCCCTTTTTAAGCTTATTTTTAAGGTATTTTAGTAATACCTATTATTTTATCTTATTAAAACTATATATCGGGTAAGATTTTATTAATATCTTTTCTTTAAAAACTATTTTTTAATCCTATTTATTATAGTTTAATAATTTCATCTTAAGTTCCTTTCGAAACAAGCGTTCATATTTCTAGTACTTTAACGGTACGTTAACTATCATTTCTAGTTTTAGGAGCTAATACTATTGAAATGGTGCAGGGTGCAGAGCCGGGTACATGGCTTTGCCGATCAATTAGTCATTACCAGTCATGTATTTCTAGGAGTTCATTTTTCGCTGGGCGCAACCCCAGAAAAAGGAGAAAATTATCATCGCTTCATATATGGATTCAACACCATATAATACAGTTTACGTTGCCTTTATTATCTCTTGAACCGCAGGCTTAATCGTAACACTCTTATAAAATATGCACTAATCAGGATTAAATCACCCCGTCCCAATTTATTTGGCTACTAATGCAAGGAAACTGGTTCTAATTAGTTGCCGAAACAATTTGCGATTTCCGATTATCAGACGGAAAGGATAAGGTTCTAATTAAAACGTAACCTCGATTATAATTACGGTTACGATTACGAATATAACGACTTAATAACAATACGCGAACTTAACGATTAAGAAAAGGATAAAGTCTTACGATAACGCCGCGATTTTTTTTACGATTAATAAAACAGCTGTTAAACTAAGATTACGATGCCTTATTTTGAAATACGGTTTTATTCGGAAGACGATAAAAAAATATAAACGCGGAAAGTAATTAGTTTCGGAATATAAATTAATTACCTAAGTTTTAAACCGATGGCGTAATTTAGAAGATAAATTATGTTATGTAAGTATTAACGTAATAAAATTAAAATTACGAAACATTTTAAATTAAAACTATTAAAGTTATAATTACGTCGTTAATAACGTAATTATTCGGATTTTAACTAATCAGATAATAAAACCGACGATAAGATTAACGATATAAAATAAATTACGAATTTAGGTAAAAAAAAGATTAAGGTTATAAAATTATTAATATTACGGACGAAAAGAAAAGTACGAAAAGAAATTAATATCTTTTAATATAATATGAAAGTTAAAAGAAAGATAATAAATAATATATTTTAAACTTTATTGGCGTTAATCGGATAATATCTTATTTAGTTATTATTAGAAGGTATTATTTAAAACTTATTATTTTTAGTTACCCTTAATATTAAAGTATTTAAGTTGGTAATAAAAATATTAATAAATAAGCTAAAAAAGGTTTAATTTAATCTAGGTTAAAAACGATACGTTAATTAAGATAAAACTATTACGATAAATAATAAAAAAAAAAAGTTATTTATTTTTTTGTTATAAAAAAAAAGGAAAATATATTTAAAATAAATATTACGGATAATTATTTACCTTATGCCTAAATATATTCCTATTAACCCGGCGCCTTAAAACCTAAATAATTTTAAGATTAATAAATTTAATTAATTTAAAATAAGTTTTAGCAAGTTTGTTAAAAACCCGTTAAAGCTTTTTAAGATTACTACTGAAATTAAACGATAATAAAGCTTTTTATTTATACCGGAATTCCTTATTTTAAAAAAAGACCAAAATCCTGCTTTAAATATTATTATTTAATACCGATCGATAAAAAACTTTTACGAAAATAAAGTTAATAAAAAAAAGCCTTTAAGTAATCTAATTAAATCTTTAAAATTTATACGGAATTCGAATTTTTAAGTAATTCCTAAAATTACGATTAAAACTTTATAAGGACGAAAGATTACATAATTTTACGAATCCTTAAAATTATTTATAGAATTTGCGATACCGATATTAAACGTTATACCTTTTGGATAAATTAATTAATAGAAATACGGTTTTTAATAAACTTTATAAACCGGCTTTCGTTTTTAATAATTTTTCCGGACTTATTTGCCTTTCCGGATTTTCGTTTTTTTGGAATTAAAATTACCGATTAACTTAAAGGGGTTAATAAAGTATTTAAAAAATACAAGCTGATAAAGTTTAAGATAATCGTTAAATTATTTTTCTATATAAATAACAATATTATAAAAAATCAAGTTAGGGTTATTATTAAGGAATTTATTAAATGGGATAACGTTATTAAAAATATTTTAAAAATCTTTAAATTATAAAACTTAAAGCAAATCCGGATTATTAAGAACCGATTAAGGACTTTAACGAAATAAACTTAACGTAATAAACTTAATCAAGTTTATAAGTATTATTTAAAGTATGTTATTAAAGTAAAAGATATTTTGGAAAAATTTAAGTTAAAAGGAAAGATAGTTAATAAAGACGAATATACGGAAAGCTTATTAAAAGAATTATTTGCCGGTTATTTTAAAAAGGTTTTTAATAATTTTTCCATAAAGCTTAAAAATTTATATCCGATAAATTATGATAATACGTCGATATTAATCAAAAATTAGGCTTTTAATAAAATTAAACTGCTTAAATATAAAGGCCGTTACCGATAATAAGGAAACGTCCGTTTTGATATCGATTATAAAAATAACGACCGGCTTTATTTAACTTAATAACTTAAATAATAACGATAAGGAAGCCTTTAACCGTAATAAATATTAACGAATAGGATTAATTAAGTATGCGAAATTATAAATATATTATAAAATTTAAAGATTACTTAAATTCGATAAATTTAGAATTTAAAAGTTTTTAAGAAAAAGATACGTAATCGAAAAGCTGCCTAAGATTTATAGTATTACGTTCCGTTAAGATAGGAGGTACTTTAAATTCGTAATTATGGTAATGACTTTTTAATTAATATAATAAGCTTTTAAGCAGATAATTTTAATCGATTAAGCTTTTACCGTGGCCGAAATGGTTACCGAGGTCGTAAAGGTTATCGAAATAGTTATTTAGGTCGAAAAAAACGATATGGCGGTTTTAATTCTGGTATTTATTAATTTTATTTAAAACCTGGATATAATATAAATAAATGCTGTTTATTTAGGAATATGGAAAGTACGGGATTAATTTTATTTAATGATAACGGATATACGATTTACTTAAGAATATTTAACGATCGAATTACGTTAGGCATAATATAATTTCCTTAAGTTTTTAAAAGTTAAGTTATTGATTAGTAAATTCCGATTTAAAAGAAAGTTTTAAAATGGATTTATAATTTACCGGGCTTTTTTAGTCGCTTTAGGAAAAAGATACGATACTTTAATTAGCGTAATAATATTTATGGAGGTAAGGAGTTGCCTAAAACTGATTCGGATAATACCTTAATTATTCTTATTGATTTTCCGAAGCTTATATAAATTTTGAAGCCGTCCCGACAGGATTTTGCCATTAATTAGAACCGTATGATTAAAATTAAGATAATTTATTTTATCGGAAAGAACGGAAAGCCGTTTTATAAAAAAGTACCTTTACGTAACTAGTTATGGAATGATCTTATCGAAAGTAAAGGTATCCGATATTTGGAGAAAATCCGTACCCTGGAGGTCGACGACTTCGATTAATCTGCCGTGTTTACCAGCGTTATGATAGTTAAGCGTATTAGGAAGGAAGAAAAGGAGTTTGATAACAGAACGAAAAGGAATAAGATTAATAATAATAATTTAATTTACGATAAACCCTTATTTTATGATATTAAGCTAACCGTTTAAGTAAATAACGCAGTTTAAACAAATAGTACGACTTAAATATCGATTGTTACATAAGTAAATAATATTATTTAAACCGATAATATTTTTAATTATAAAGGCCTAATCGATAAATATATTATTAAGTTCTGGAAAAAGAAAATCCGTAAGAATTTTAAAAGAAAGTTCGAAATTATTTAGTCGGAATTAATAAAGGTTTATCTACATTTCGGTAAAGCTTTTAAGAATTTTATGGCTGTTAAGATTTTGGAGGCGCTTAGTTGTAAGAGCAGAAAAACGATTAAGATAATTAAGGTTAAAATAAAAGGATCCGAATTTCCAGAAGCGAAAAGAAACCTTAGGATTTTGATTATGGATATCGGGTATAAGCTAGAGACTTAGTAAAAGGTAAAGGTTTTATCGGTATAATAATGTAATCCGGTTAAATATATTACCCCGTTAATTAGATTTGTAGTTAGGGTAAGTTATAAAGGCGGCGAAAATCTGATTAGTGGAGTTATTAATATAAGAGCCGAATCGAGCGTTATTATCGCCTTATACGTTAAGCGATATGGACTAGTAATACGATAAATACGAATATTATTTATGGGCTTTAATTCGCAAAAAAGGACTTTATTCGAAGGTATTATCGAGGTATTTATCTGGTTAGCTGGCCGATTAATTACCATTTTTATATTTGTTGTTAACGATTATTTCGCCGTATAGCTGTTGATATTTGGACTTAATTTTATGGCCAAATCGAAGATAACATTTAATATAGACCCGGAAGTGATAAAAGAAACCTTAAAGTTTGGTCCGATAAAGATTATTATCCCGTTAGTCCTAGTTGGAAGGGTTATTCGTAATATCCGTATTAAAAAAAAGCCAGAAAAAGAGGAACCGGTAAACTTATAAACCGTTTTATTGGCGAAAGCAGGCCTATAAGCAAAAAGACAAATAAATACGTTACGGGCCCGTATGTTTTTTCGATTAATAATATTTATGTTAATTAAGATCCGATAATTATTTAAGAAGTTATAAAAGATAAACTAAAGTTTGGAGATACGGTATTAGGATAGTTTAGCGATAAAAAACTTGCATACGTTTTGTACGGAATTTTATAGAAAGAAATGCGAGAAAAAGTTAATAACGACCGTACCGTATAAATTAATATGATATACAAGCCGAAATGGAAAAAGGTAGTTTTTGTCGATGATGTATTACCCGATGGATTAGTATTTTCTGAAGATTTAAACTAGAAGGTTAAAAAGCTTAAGGAAGTTTAACGAATTATTAATTAAAGCGAAAAAAAATCCGACGAACCTGGTATTTCGTTAACTGCCTTATTCCTTAGATTTATTACTATGCCGTGAGGGACCCGATTTATAAAAAAAAGGGCCGACGTTATTTTTGATTAATTAGGCGATAGGTTTACCCGTACGGAGAAAACCTTTTTTAAAAAGATGTTATTCCGTAAAAAAATTACCTTAACTTAAGATTAGTAAAAATGTAATAAGATTAAATTTAGTATCGTACCAAATTATAAAATCCGAATAATTCCTTATAAGGCATAATAAATTAAGGGTATAACTATATTAGTTAACCTTAAAAATAAATTAATCGAGGTATTATAAGTATAAATACAAAAAGGAATATTCGAATAATTTTATGTTACGTATAAAAACGTTTAGTTCCTTATATAAAAAAAGGATAATAAACTGCGATTAATTAACTTTACGATAAAACTAAACGTTATTACTTTGCGAAACGCCTTTATGCCAGAAAACTGCGACGAATTTTCCGCGGATTTTGTTATATGCTCCTTAGTTATTGTGGTGGATTTCTTTTTAGGTTACGATTAGGTTATATTAACCCCGGTTAACAAAGATTTAACCACTTTCGCGATACCTTTAGGATTGCTTAAGTATACTAATATGCTTATGGGATTTACCAACTTTATAGCTTACTTTTATCGTATGGTCGGGAAGATTTTGGACGATTTAATACCTAATATAGCTCGCCCATTTGTCGACGACGTTGGAATTAAAGGCCTAAAAATAAGATACGATAACGAAAAGATTTTTTTAAGCATTCGGCGATTTATTTATAAGCATATCGTTAATATTAATAAGACCTTACTTAATTATAAATTTGTTAATATTTCGATTAATATAAAAAAGTTTTAATAATATTAGGAAACTATAGTTATAATCGGATTTCTTTATAAAATAAATGGTTACCGTTTAGATATAACCAAGGTAAAAAAGATTCTGGAAATTTAGCTTTATAAAAACGTTTCGAAAGTTAAAGCTTTCCTAAGTATTATGGTTTATTATCGGATTTTTGTTACGTATTTTGCTATAAAGGTCGAACTTTTTACAAAATTGTTCCGAAAAAATTAATCTTTCGTTTAAAGTTTTAATTAAGATAAAATAATAAAAAACGTTAAAAAAGCAAATACGATAATTCCGACTTTGATTATTTTAAATTATAACCTTATAATAGGAAAAGTTATTATAAAAATAAACGTAAGCAAGCGAAGTTTTAAAAGTACTTTCGGATAAATAATTAATAAAATCGAACATTCCGCGCGTTTCGAAAGTAGTACTTAAAAGGGCGTTAGGTTAAATTACGACGTTAATAAATTAAAATATCAAACCGTTTTTAAAATTTTAAGGAAATTCCGAAACCATATTTATAAAGTCCGATTTATATTAAAAACTAACGTTAAGGTATTAATAACTTAAATTAATAATTCGATAAGTTTCTTACTAAAAGTATTTTTTACCCGTTAGGTTATATAAATAAAAATGTTCGATTTCGACATTAAGTATATTTTTGGTAAGAAGAATACAGCCGCCGACGAATTATCGAAAAAGCTACCTAAAACCTTTAACGCGCTAAACGATTAATAAAAGGGAAAAGTCGATAACTTTATTAATGTTTAATTAAACGTTATTCGGCTTAATCTTATTTTAATTGGTATAGTTACGATACTTAGTACCATTAGTTAAAAATAAGGACCTTTTATTGGAAATTAGTTTAAGAAGTTATAAAAGTATGCGAGATTCCTAATAATATTAAATTTTTTTAATCGATTACAAAACGTTCCGAGGAAAAAAAAACGGCTTTTAAGGCCGAGGCTTTAAATTATTTTGTTTAGGACGGGACTTTCTGGCGTAAGGTAGATAAGCGATACGGTACCTGTAAGGTGGTTTATAACCAACAAAAGCAATACGTAATAATTAGGTAATATTATAAGGATTATGGTTATAAAGAACGAAATTCGACTTATCGGCGTATAGCAGCTTTTTATTATTGGTGTGGAATGTATGGATAAATTCGAGAAACGGTATTTACGTATCCGAAATGCCAGAAAGCTGTTAATTAACGTTTCGAAAAGAGTTACGGCTTTTTTAACTTATTAATATAGCTGTTATTTAGGTAATCGATATACAATTTATACTTAATAATAACGGTTATAAGGTTATTATCGAAATTAAATATAAATTATCCGGCTACTTAAAAGTTAAAGCTTTACGTTTAGTTATATTAATTACGATTAAGAACTTTTTAAACGAATATATCTTTTATTAATATGGCATTCCGATTAAGATTAAAATAAATAAAGGCTTTAAAAATAAGGGCGAAGTTATTAAAGCCTGTAATACTTTTGAAATTTAAAGGAAGATTGGAGCTACGTATATTACCTAGCGATAAGGTTTAGTTAAGAGAGGATATATCCCGATCGTTAAAGGTTTAATAAAAGCGACGAATAATATTAGCAAAAAATGGGTTAAGTTTCTGCCGAAAATGATCTTTGCCGACAACATAACCGTTAAAAGTTATGGTTTTAATCCTTACAAATTACTGTACGGTTAAAGAACAATTTTACCGATCGAAATAATATTACCGATTTAACGTATTATAAATTAAGATCCTAATATTTTAAGGGAAAACTTAATTATATAAAGAATTCGATTGCTGGAAAAGAAAGCCGAAGATATAGCTAAAGTTATTAAAATAATCAGCGACCAAAGACGTAAAACTATCAAACTTGCAGATAAAAAAGATAAAAACAAGATAAAAAATAAACCTTTATAAATAAATAACCTTTTATTTTTATATGACATATTAAGATATATTAATATATCTAGGGATATGAAATTAAAGTACTGCTAAATTAAATCGTACCTAATTAATAAAATTAATAATTAAAGTATTTATTACCTAAAGGAAATTAATAAAACCAAATTATAAAGGATTTCTTTTATTAATAAATTAAAGTAATTTATAAAGGATAAAAAAATATTAAAAGCCGATAAATTTATATAAAAACGATTAAATAAGGTTATTACCCGATTAACTAAAAAATATTATGTTAGATATTTTAAATGTTACCGAGGTTAAGTTACTTAAAAACTGGCAGCTCAGAATTTTAAAACCTGTAAAAATTAATATTAAGGTTTAAATACTTAATAATCGGTTGGAGGGTTACGTAATTATGGACGATAATAAGATACCCAAAACGAATCGATTAAATAAACGGAAAAGATTAACGGGATTAATTAAAAGAAATTAAAAGTAAAAGGTTTCCTTTTGGTTTTTTATTACCTTGCTCACGATTATCTTATATAACGCTTATATTCTTTTATAATTAATTAATATTTCCAAACTTGAAAAACCGGGTTTTTGTTAAGTATTAAGGATTAAAAATATATTCTTTAACTATTAAACAAAGTCGGCCTTTATCGAATACCTTAATACTTAAATAAACCTTTAAACGGATATCTTTTTTAACCTAAAAAAACCGGAAATATTTAGCCTTTAAATAATCGAACCGATTATCCCGGAATGTATATTTATAACCTTTAATAAATCCGATATAATTACCGTAAAACCCTTTATGGAATTCGGGAATTAATTAATACTTAAAAAATAAAAATATACTATATTAATTAAGTTATTTAAAACCTTTATATCGTTATTCGTATAATTTACATAAAACTAGGTTAAGCATTTTAAATACTTAAATAAAGAAACTAGTAATATACCGAAAATCTTTAAATAATAAATTTATAAACAAGTTTATAAATCCACCCCGAATAATTTCGACGTATATAAAATACGATAAAAGCTTTTTTCCTTAATTAACCAGCATAATAATAATATTGAACTAAGTACCCGTTATAACCTAAAAGTTCTTCCCGATAATTCGCTATTTATAATACCAACTTTTAACAGGGTTACCGATAATATTAATTAATATAATTCCGAACATTTATATTTAATTAATACCATTTGCTTAAGATAGGTACCAAATAAAGATAATACGTACCTTAAGGTATTTTATTATTATACGTTCGATACGGCTTTAATTATTTTAAAACTTGGTTATTACGTTCTTAGCGTTAAGCTCGATCTTAAAAGATTAAGATGAACCCAAATTAAAGAATAAGCCGGATACCCGATTAATAATTTAAGGTTTTGTTGGAATTAACGAAATTAAAAACGAAATTATAATATAAGGTTAAGAATTAATAGGTATATAAAAAACTAAAAATATTAACCGATAATTAACTAATTGTTAATTAATAATACCTATAAATAAATCCGGCCCCGAAGTTGGTAATTCGATTAATAGCATAATATTCGATAATAATGGGTACGGTATTTTTAATAATAAATTATTTATGATAAAAGTTTTAAAAGGTAAATAATTTTAAAAAACCGCAATATTACGGTACCTGTATTAAAAGGTAGGAGCCAAGTTATAAATAAGCGCCTAACGGTATAAAGGATTTTAAGGCTTGCGAATATTATTAAGGTTATATAAAAACTTAATAGCTTAATTAATAACTAAAGCCTTATCGATACGTTTAATTAAAAATTTAAAAAAGAATAATAAGTTCGAAATTATTAAATTTATATAACAAATAGCCGAAATTTTATCAAGATTACGGAAGTTTCGATTAATACGGGAAGGAATAAGTTAAGTATTACTAAATTACTTATTATTTAAACCGGGTAACTTTTTAATAAACGATTTCTTTATTAGATTTATTAGTTTACCAGGATTTGCATTTTTACGAAAACTTAAGGTGCTGCAAAAATCTGACGATTAACGGGAATTTATGAGAATAATATTAATTAAGTATTTTAGGAATAGATAAGTAGGTATTAAAGTTTTATGTTATTTAAAAAATATAATCGGAAGGGAAAAATTAATATGGTAATGGAAAAAAAAAGAAGTATAAGTACAAACAATTAATTAAAGTACGTAACGGCGACGACATTTTCCCATATAATATTAAACGGAATTTTCTGGCATTTTCTTGGCGTACACTTTTTTTGATTAGAAAATTAGTACACTAATTCCGTTATACTTAATCAATTTTATATATAAGTTGCTGTTAATTCCTAACGATTTCCTATATTTATACAATTTCGACTTTAACATTTTAATACTTACATACTTATATACTTAAATATATATACATATATTTATATATTACGTATATCTTTAATTATCGTTTAAGTTTTTAAGTTATAAATTATTATTATTTTTATACCTTAATACCTTAATTAATCCATTTATAATTACTATATTATTATCCAAAAAACGTATTAGCTAAAATAAGGATAGGAACTTTAAAAAGCTGAATACGTCGAATTCCGGAAAACGCATTTAGATCGCCAATATACCAATATGGGAAAAAGATAACATAATACAGCTATTCCGTAAGATGCATAATAATAGTTCCATTTTTAATTTTATTTAATAAGTTACCTCGAAAGTCCGTTTTAATCGAATTATTTTTATTTATTCGCTTAATTAAAACGGTAAACGTTTATGGAAAAATATTACCCTATTCCTTTATTAAATTAATAAAGAATGGCATAATTCCGTGGCAACTTTTTTATGGCAAATATTTATAATCTTAATAAACTATACTTATTTACGTTTTTAATATATTATTGCTTTTATATAACTAATCGCTTTAAAGATACCTTAAAGTATTTTGGCCGTTATTACTAAAGCCGGTAGAATAATTTTTAACGGTTAAGCCCGATATATTCCCAATAAGGTTATAAAATTAATTAAAAATGTAAATCCAGAATATGTTTAGTTTATTACCTATATTAGATTTTAAATTAATAAAAGACTTAAAAACTATTAAATTGGTATGTTATATATCCGATTAAAACGTTAAATGTTAATATTTAATATTTATTTTACGGTTAACCGTATTTAATTATTATTATAATTATACCGAAAGGTTTAGATAAAGTTAGAGCTTAATAATTTCCTTACCTGTATAACGATCGTAAGGATATTTACTTAAGTTAAATATTATACTTGCGGTTTATAAATAGTTTATGTATTTTATATTATTACGCGTAACCTTTTAAAATGGGAAGATAATAACCTGGACGAACCGATTAAATAAAACGAAATTATTATAGAATTTAAAATAACTAACATAATTAAAAGGTATTTAAGTTTAAAACCAGATAATAATAATATTAAAAGGTTTATGGAATTATAACTTAAAAGATTTTTATCTTTATTATTAAAAAAGGAAGTCGATAATCCAAAAAAAGCCGATAATCCGGAATTCGATTAGTTATTTCGATTTATGGAAAATAAACGATTACGACCGATAAAGTAATTAATTAAAGGAATTAGGAATCCGTTAATTCAGATATTAGCTATCAAGTCTTTTACTTTTTAATTTTATATATTTATTAATTAACTAAAATAAACCTTTAAACTATTTATACTTTTTCCCTTTATTCCGCAAATTACCTAATCCGATCCGGTTTTTAAAAAGTTATTATTTAAGCCGCAATATAAATTACAACCACGTTTTAATAATTAAAAAGTTCGAATAATAATAAAAAGTTAATATAATATACCGTATAAATAATTAAAAGATACATATTAAACTATAAGAAAACGACCTGAACTATATTTTCCGTAAGGTTAACTTAATTAACTTAAATATAAGGATTCGATCGGGAAGGAGGTAAAGTAAAACAAAGCTTAAAAGGATAAAAAAAGGGCTAAATAACGGAATGAATTAACGAAACGTCGAAAACGAAATCCTGAGTAAAGGAAAATAAAGAATAAGCCGCGTAAGCGTTAACTAAATTAATTAATGTATTTTAAATATATTTCTTTACTTATGGCGTTAAAAGTTAATTACGTTAGCATTTATTTTTTAAAATAAATCGAGAACGATTTTATCTTAAAAAAGGGGGGTTAAAATGATGCAGGGTGCAAAACCGGGTACATGGCTTTGCCGATCAATTAGTCATCACCAATTATGTATTTCTAAAAGTTCATTTTTCGCTGGGCGCAACCCCAGAAAAAGGAGAAAATCATCATCGCTTCATACATGGATTCAACACTACACAATACAGTTTGCGTTGCCTTCATTATCTCTTGAACCGCGGGCTCAATCGTGACACTCTCATAAAATTGTTACGGCTGCACCATACCGCTACACCACCAGGGGCAAAAGATCGGTGGAATGATCGCAATCGTGGTAATCATCCTGGTGCTTACAGCCGTATACATGTCCTGGAGCTGTACGGTACCCCCGAACCGTAACAAAAATATGCACTGATCAGGACCAAATCACCCCGTCTCAATTCACTATAAATAATCGTTTATTTTTCGTGATCTCATGTTACTAATAACGATAATACGTTATACTTCTTTATAATAATTTTGTTCTATATTTTATTTTTATAAATATTAAGATTGATATACTATGCTTATATTTATATTCGTCGTTATTTTCAATTAAATATTATATTACTTTCCATTTTTATTTCGCTTTAATAAAAAAAATATAAAATAAATCTTATTTCATAAGTTGCTTAAATAATTAAGAAGTTATATTAATATGATTTTAATTTCAAATCGGAACGATATTTATATTTATTATTTATCTTCGTTTTTAAATAAAATTTCGAAATAATTAATTTTGCGGGTAATACCTTTATTATCGTAAATAAATATTTAACTCTTTACGTTTTTAGCGATATAAGGGTCTCTTTTCTCCATAATAACTTAAGTTCATTAATTATATTCTTTATAACACAATTATTTTTTATTACTGCGTAATTTATAAATAGGGTAAATTAATATATTCTTATTCGTATTTGCAAGGTAATAAGGTCGCTTTTAGCTCTTATGATCGCGTTTAAAGCCTTTTTAGAAAGATCTTGTTCACTCTTCTCGATCTTATTATCTTACGACCTTTTTATAAATAATATTTAACTTTTAAATTATGTTCAACACCTTAACACGTTTTTAATTTTATGCATTACAAGTTGATAATTATTTCATATAACTTTTATCAGTTATAAAATATCTTCGAATAAAAGGATTTAGTTTTAAAATTCTTTTCATTAATATATTCTTGTTCGGAATCTTTTTATCCCTTTTATCGTTCTTATAATCTAACGTCGTATTACCTTGTATCCCTATCTTATTTCTTCATCTTTTCGGAATGTTTTGTCGTTTATTTTCATCTAGTATAAAGGTTAATCAGAAGTTAAAATTATTAATTACCGTTAAAAATACCTTTATAACCGTTCAGTAAATTTATTTATGTTTTATTTTATGGTCGTACTATGCTGAATAGGATATAAGGTTTCTATTAAGGCGGCTCTTCTTTTCGGGTTAACTTGTTATCATCGAACTAACGTCGATAATATCCTATAACGCGTATTCTTGTAATCTTTTATATTATTTTTAATCCTTAAGATTTATTCCGGTCTTATTACGAAAATTAATTACTTAATTATATATTCGCATAATCCGTTCCTTGATATATTACTGTCCTCAAATATGTTCAAGATAATAAGTACATCTGTAATAAATAATATAAAACTTTCGATATCGGTTTAATTATTTTAAAAGTAAAATTTTATTCCAGCCTGGATATTCCTGAATACACACATTTAACGTTAAATATTCGTACCGTCATTACAGTTTTTATTAAGCCCGGTAAAATAACTTACTTATATAATCTTCTTTTAGCCAGTAGGTTACTATAAGTTCTATAATTAAGATTTGTTATTTTAAATAATTACCTGAAATAATTTTTAAACTTCCTGCAACACTTATAATGTTACGTTAAAGTAATTCTGATAGTTTTTAATTTTAACTGTATTAATTAATTTATTATTGTTACCATTATTATGCAGAGAAGAGTTTTAAAAAAACTCGGATTTAAAACCTTTATTATTATCTTTTATATACTTTATATTAATAATCTTTCGACCATCTGTTATGATAATTCTATTACTTAATAATATGATAGTTACGTTATAAAATTATATTTAATTTCATAAATCCAGGCATCTTTCCGTATAAAATAAAAAACGTAATCTTTCTTTTCGTCTTTTCTTTTTATTAATTAGCTTTCGAATATCCGGGCTCAAGGAAATAATATATCTTTTTTATCCGCCGCTGGTATTATTGGTTATCAATTTTAATTACTCTATGAATATATTCGTCGAATAGATTTCTTTTTAATTCGGACTATTTTATTCTTAACGGCTTTCTTTAAGCTTCTCTTCAAAGTATTTATTATAATTTTATTACCAATTTATCTAGTACGCGATAAAATCTACCTAAATAATGTCGCATACTTTGACGTTAACCTTTTCTAAAGGAAGTTAAAAAAGATTCTATTCGTCTTTTTACTTTCCGTTAACGTTTCCGTATATTTCGAACTTTCTATTCTAAAATCAACGTAATATTTAAATAATTTATCAATATTCTTTCTATTTAATTTTTGAGTTTCCAGATAATTCCGAAAGATAAGTCTTAAATATTTTAGCGGTTCTTAAGGCTGTCGGCGATAATAATAATTTTATCGGCCTCGTCAACTAAAAGGTTCCGATAAAAGTAAAGCTAAGAATTAGCTTAAAATAAGAAACGTTATATATCTGTGATATCATTAAAAGGTTTTAAGGCCTTAATCTTCTACTCAAGTACTATAATAGGTTATACTTTAACCTAACTTTTCAAATATTCGTTCGAGTTCTTAAATTTATTATTTTTTAAATCTATAATTATTATAACGTTTTTTTATTTGTTTAAAAAGTAAGCTCCCTTGAAATAGTTACGGCTTATTTGCTAATAAATAAAATATCGGTATATTACTTAAAGTTTAATAGTACTATTAAATAAAAGTTTATAGTATACAACGGCTAGTTGGTTTAATTAATTATTAAATTTAATCGTACAGTTTATATCAGTAATAATATCGTAGAGAATTAGATAACAAGGTATGCGATAGTTACCTTTCATAATAATAAATTATTAAAAATAATTTAGATAAGTAAGTTATATTATAAGCTCGTATGATTTAAGATATAAAGTTAATCAACGTATATATTTTATTAATAGCTCGATTAGTTCGATTAGCTTTATTACCTTTATTAAATATACCTCTTCGAATTTATTAAACCGTTTATTTAATTCGATTAGTTCGACGTATTATTAAAAACAGGCTTTTAATAAATCTTATCGAGCCTATCGAGCCGGTTACGTGATTTTTTGGCAGATAGTTAGGGTTTCTAAGAACCTCTGCCTATCGTTATACACGCTAAGCTAGCTGGCTTATAATATAAACTGTTTTACAATGAACTACCTTTACTAGCTGTTGATAACATTCTTTTATTGTCATTTTATTAGCTAAAAATATTTATTTATCTTGTGTAATATGTGTTATTCTTTATTAAAAACGGGTGTTTTAATTATTTTAAAGGCGTAAAATCGAATTATTATTTCGATAAATTCTGAAATATTATGATAAGCTTTATAACGCGCCTTTAAAGAGTACTTCATAATAAATATTATAACATTACCCCATAAAATCGTAACGCGCTTTATAATAAAGCTTTATAATTTTTAATACGACCTATTTTATAAATACTTTTTACGTGTTAACGCTGGACAACAAACGCTCCCATATATAAGTTAAGACCTCAGTTGGTAAACGTTTTTTTATTAGTTAATTTTAATACTTTCGAAATGGGAATAATATTAAACGCGTTAAAAGGTTATCAGTTGCGAAATGTTTAAGGTGAAGAAATAATAATACGCGTCCGAAATAAGCGTTAATATAATGCGTACATTTTTGTTAAAGCTATAACTACGGTTAATACTACAGAATACTATTAATCGGAATGAATTTATTACGTTATAGTTAAGTCATTTAAATTAGTTATTACGAGGCGCTAAATAACGGCCCACCAGTTTATTTAGTCCGCGAGCTTGTGTGATGCGTTATCGTAAGTAAGTTTTTAATACTTAATAGATATTTTGCGTTCGGCCGTTTATTTAAGATTTAAATGAGTAAAATAATTTATATTCTAGATTTAACTGTACTGTAAATCCTGCCGCAGCTTCGCAATAAATAATATTCTTTTATTTTAAAAGCCTCGAAATTAATAACTCGTATAGTTTTAACATGTATCTTAAAAATATATAGGTTAATTACTTCATCTTTATATTTAAACTATATTGCAGGAAATATAAAAATTTAATAAACTGATTAACTTTTATAAAGATGTCACTATAATATGTATCTAAAACTTGCTTTTTTCAATAATAAGAGCTTGGTAATAAAATCGAAAGTAATTAAACTTTATGATTACTTTACGCGGAATAATGCGTGTTATTTCCGTATAGCTTACATGTTATGATCTAATCTCTTTTAACCTCTATAAACGGTTAAGAGATAGACATTTTCTATTGTTTATAAAGAAATCCCGTTGTATAAATGCCTTTTTGAAAAATACTTACGGTTTTATGCGTTACTTATTAACTATTCGTAAGCTAAGTTTATTTCCGTAGATAAAAGTATCGTAATTACTTTTAAACTTTCGTAAGCGTTATCTAGATAATTTAGGAAAAGATTTTAACATTGCTGAATATGGAAGATAACTGCGAAAATTAATATACGCTTTTACTACGTAATTTCGGGATTTTATATGCGCAGTTTTTAAGTTATAATTTTTTAACTAGATTAATAAGTTTATAAATCTTTAAGGAATCCAAGTATTATTGCCCGCGTATTACCTCTATTTCCACTTTTATAGTTCTCTTTTTATCCTGCGTTATTAGTAAGTTGCGTATACGTAGCTTATCCGTTAAAACTTTCCAGTTCCGGAGCGGCTTTACCAAAGCTTTAACCTTATTTAGAGGCTATTGGTAAGTTATTTAAAAGTTGGTTTTTAGGTATTTCTTTTCTGTAAGATGCGTTATATTTGGGGTCCGTCATTAGTTGCAAAATTCCCGTAGTTCTTTTCGCATTCTTTTGCTGCTTTTATCCCTTCAAATTCCTTGAATGGCTTTTAAATAAGTTCCGCGTAACTGTTCTATGTACCTAGGATTTCTTTTCGAAACTCTTTTTTAATTTTCTTAATACGAGTTTATAAGATTCCATATATCACGAATTTTAGTTTATTTAATTACTATCGGGAAAGACTAAGTATTTGCGCTAATTTAGGATAGCAAAAGGTCCGCGTTTACAAGTTTTAATAAATTATGTATAAGCGGTTATAAATCTTTTCTCGAATATTAAGTTTTATTATGTATGGTTTATTACTTTCGTTACGTAATATTTCGTTTAAGGTTAATTTAACTTTTCTATAGGTTATACAGCAACCATCTTTGTAAAGAATAATTATATTTTATTTTTTACTTTATATTTTTCCACTGTAGAATAATGTTTATTCGTTATTTCGTTTAACGCTTATTAAGTAATTAGCATAATTACTTCAGCAAATTCGGTTCCTTTTCGTAACCTTTGTATAAAACCTCCCGTTTTTATACTGGAACTTTTTATAAGTATTAAGCTATTTCTTTATTTACATGACCGGGCCCGCATGGTACCCGCAAAGTAGAAAAAATGAGCTTAATTTTAATGAAGTTATATTACGGTTACTAATTACAAATATTCTATCCGGAAAGAGTTTGCTTTATTCTTATTACGCATATATTATAAACGTTCGTAAGCAAATTAATACCTTCCGATTTGTTTCTTTTCGTAACGCCGTTAGTTTCCGGCTAACATACGGTCGATAAACGTTACTTTACTTTTATTAATTCGGAAAACCTTTTCCAAAACATCTTTACTTAGTTATTTCTCTTATTGTTTATAATAACCCGGGAAAAAATATAAAAACCTTAATACGCCTATACGAATACCTTTACGTAAGTTTTTACGTTTATTATAAATAGTATTTTTAAGGTAATTAACTTTAATAATTAGTTTATTATAATTATTAAAAAACGTAAGCTATATTCGGAAACGATTGGTAAATCGATTATAAAATCGATCTATAAATTATTATAAAACAGGTTAAGGATTAGTTATAATTTTAATAACCGTTTTTCTTTTCTTTTATACGTTTTTATAATCGTATACGTCGTAATTCTTAGAAAACCTTTTAGCCATAGGGTATATTCCGGGCTTGAAAACTCGTTTAATAAATACCGTTATTAAAATTTCTTTTCCCGGGTATCTTCCTATATAAGAATCGTATGTATTTTAAATTAAAGCTGTTTTAAGTAGCTTTTAACTTTGAATTTATGAGCGTTCACGACATTAAAGTAATCTTTTAACGTTTAATAAGTATTCTGCGATAGACGTTAATAATTTTAGTTTTATGGAAAAATTACGTTCGTTTTTAATAATAGTATTAGTAATTCGAACGTAACTTCTATTATATTTTAACGTTACGTCCCAGGCTATTTAAAGGTTTTCGTAATATTAAAAGCTTTACGTTGTGAAAGTAATTTATTTCTTATTATACCTATATTCTTAACAGTTAATAATTGATTTACGCTGTTTCCGCTTTTGGTAAGTAATGAAAAAAGTTATTTATCCTTTAACAATTAAAAATTCTAACTTATTTTTCTCTTATCCGTTCTTTCCGCAAGCATATTTTACTTTTTACTTAAAAGCTTATCGACTTGAATATTTAAGCGGCCCGCGCAAAATTCTAAATCAAAGTTAAATCGAAAAAGCGTTTCGGATTATTTTATATAACGTTTGTTAAGTTTTTTGATAATTATATAATACTTTAGGTTTTTGTAATCGGTAAGTACTTTAAACAGAACTATTACGTTAGGTAATTTTATATTTTAATCCTTTAAATAATTAATTATTGCTAAAGGCTCGTCATCATAAATTCTGTAATTGAATTTAGTAACATTTAATCCTGTCGGATAATAATTAATTGAGTGTAAGACTTTTTGCTTATGAATTTTACATAAATACTTCTCGTAAATATATCCCAATTAATTCGCTTTTACTATTAGAAGTTTCTCGAGATTTTATTATATAAGGACTTGCTTTAATATAAAGGCTTTTCTAAATTATTTAAACGTCATTACTCCTTTTATTTTTAACAAATAATATTTCTTTTCGAGTTAAAACAATTAAAAGGGTCATCAGTTTCGCATAACGGGTTATAAATTCGGGCTAAAAGTGAGGGAAGTTTAGAAAGTTCCCTACCTCTTTGAACGTTTTGGAAACGTTTTATTCCTTAATTGCGAACAGCCTTTTTAGATTTACTTATATTTTCCGTTCTGCTTTTATAATAAACTTTAGATATTTCGTCATTTCAACGGGAAATTCGTACGTAAATATATCGAAATTAAGCCCCGCCTTTTTTAAGCGGCTTAGGATTTCTTTTTTTACGTTTTATATATAATCTCTTTTATATTCCGAAAAAAATAAGGACGTTGTTTATATAAACTGAGTACAAAATATCTAGATATTGCTTTAATATTCCGTTAATATAACGCTAGAACGTTATAAAAACACCGTATAACCCGGATAGTATTACCAATTATTCGAACAATCTAAAGCGCGTTCGAAAGGTAGTTTTTTGATCGTTCCTTTTCTTAATTCTAATTTTATGGAACGTTATTCGTACGATTATTTTTGTAACTTCGTTCGAGATAGTATCCTTAAAATCTCCGTAACTAAATGTAAAAGGTATCGACTTTTTTCGATTATAGTATTTAACGTCCTATAATCGTAATAAAAACGTAATCCTTTTTTTTTAGTGATTTTACGAATATAATCGGCCTTTCTGCTAGGGAATTGCTAATACGAATATACCTTTTATTAAAAAGCGTTGTTAAGCTTTCTCTTAATACTAATAACTTACCCCGGGATATGTAATATAAGGATCCTTATAATATAAGAATTTTTTACCCAGCTTTGTTACGGCGTAATCGTATCTGATAATTGACTTTCTAATAATAAAGTAATAAGGCGTCCCTTAATTTATTATTAAAAAACAATCGGAACGCTTTTAACCTAAACGGAAGCCTCTTAATTATTAAGGTTTTTTTTAATAAATTAAGGCTTTATCAATATCGGCTAAAGTAACCGAATAGACTTAAAGTTTTAATCTGGTCTCTTTTATTCTTTTTACCTACCGGAACTTTACACTAAATCTAGTTATTAAACTTATCCGTGTTTCGTAAGCTGCTTTTACGTAATTTCTTAACTTTTCGTACCCTTTTTATAAACTTTTACACCGCTTACGCCCCTTATCGTTAACAGGTGTATCTTTATATAATAAAAAGAATTCGTCACGTTTTATTTAAGATCTCCTAAATATTAAAGGATAATTTAGGTTATCGATAATATAAGTAAAAGGTTTAACTTTAAACTTATTCACATATATTTCTATATACGTTATTTCGTTACTCTTTTAACGATAAAGTTCTTCTTTTTCCCGAATCTTTTGAATCTTTGTACCTTAATTAGGATACGTGGTAATGTTAAACCTTTATAAACTTTTTACTTATTACGGTAAAATATTCACATCCTTAATTAAGAACTGTTTTTATAAACCTTTTTTAATTAATATAAATATAGATAGTAAATAATAAGCCGTCTATATTTTAGTTTATGATATTTATCTTTACATAGGTCGCATTTTGCCCTTGAATCTACTAATATTCGGAAGTTACTTTTTTCTTTTTTGTTTTCCTATTTTAACCTTTCGAAATTAAGGGTTTTTAAAAAATTAATTCCGTTTTACGGTTTTTTCGCGGTAAATAAGGGCATTAATTTGCGTTATAATTAAAACGACCATGTCGCAGATATAAGCCCTTTACCTTACCGGCGTCCTTTTCTTTTAACAAAACTTAACGGGCGTTATTTAAGCGCGGAAAGCGAAAGACGTATTCCTTAATTTTACTGCCGCATAACTAAAACTCTCGATACGTTTATATAGCCGTTTAGGTTAATTAAGGACTTTTTATCGTCGTTCATAATAGTTATAAAATTATTAATCCTTTTATATCGCCTTATTATTTTAAGGCGCCCGGCGATCTTCATAATCTTATTTACCTAAAACTTATAATTATATGGTAAATTTATTAAAAGTAATATTTAAGTAAGTTTTCTATTTAAAGTTTCCTTTAAAAACGTAAACTTCGTAGTTATAAGTTACGTCGTACCGTTTACGCTAATTGAACTGTTTTAAATATAAAATAAAAAGGTAAATATTTCACGTTATTAACTTGCTTTAAATTTTTAAATCGTTCGGTAACTTTTTCTTTTCAGTATCAGTGGTTATATTATTCGTATAACATTTACAAAAAAGTCATGAGGTTATAATTACCGTTTAGGCCTTTAATAATATAGTAAGTAGTAAGTAACTATACATTATATATTACCTTTTAACTTTTCGTATATAACGTAAAACTATTTGCTAACCTCTTTTACACAAAGAACTTTTATTTCTAATTTATAACTTATAAAGCTATATTACTCGGGGAACTTTGATTTAATCTTGGCGAGCCTTTCCGGTTATAATAACGGCTTTGGTTTAATTCCGAACATCGATTAGGCCGTTTAATTTATTTCGAAAGTAAAGGTCGATTAAGTTTATAATTACCCCGTCGATAGTGTAAAAGCTTTTGCCGCAGAAATTTCGTTCCAAATTTATAAGTAATTAAGGATTTTCTATTAAGCGGTAAATTCGTTTTTAAGTTGTCCGGTTACGTGTTATGACTGCACCACACCACATAACCACTAGGGCAAAAGCTCGGCTGGAATGATCGCAATTATAGCAATCATTTTAGTGCGTACAGCTGTATATGAGCTGCCACGGTGGACGAGGCCGTAACATTACGTTCGTTAAGTTCTTATTAATAATATAGATACCGAGGAACGCAAATACCCGATCCCGGGGATCTGAGGCACCCGTCACTCGCGCGCTAACGACGAGGAAGTTCAGAGTTGCAGCTGCGCAGCCTTGCTTATCTGTGTAGAGCCATACTCTGAATCCTTCTTCTTGCTCCCGTATCATCCCGTGATGACGATCAGCCAAGTGGGCAGCTCCGGGATACAAACTGACGCCAAAACCATTGTCGACCCCAGAGCATAGTTGTCGCCGCGCTCTCAAAGCGACTGTTTGACCAACCTCCGTCCCTTGCAAGAGGTATGCCGCGTGGTAGAGCTCCGTCCAATCCAGTACCTTGGGTCCCCAGCGTACTAGAACAGCACTGCTCAGAGCTAGCTCCTGCAGTGTCCATGCTCGATAAAACCAACGGCGATGATAGAAGCAGACAAGAGCAAGCCAGTCGTCCCAGGTTGTCCTTTCATCTAATCCGAGTCGTCTCAAGCTATCAGAAGCTAGAGGGTCTTGCAGAATCTTGGGTCTCTCCAAAGACCCGTATTGCTTCATGTCTTCTGTGGCAATTTTTCGCCAACAGAGTGATCATGGTGCTCACCTTTGCAGTGTGCTCATTGGCCTGGCCCAGCCAGATAAAGACATTGCGACCTTGCGAATAAATCCGGCCCATCAAGTTTACTTGATTTGTTTTCTCATCGACATCCTATTGATTGATGGAGAGAGCATCAATCCAGAAGTAACAGATTGATTCTATGGATCCGAAGACAACGCTTCTGGCAGGTCGAAGAGGCTGGGTGTGACTTCCCATTCTTGGCCATTTAACGAGATGGTGCGAGAATTAATCGTTGGCATTGGAGTCGACAGCTGTGAGACCAAATCGAGCGACTCAGCGGACCCCCAGGTGTAAGAAACAGGAACATACAAAGGGGCGGCATCGAGGCTGTGTTCACTGAGCACACACTCCTGAGTGCCCTCCGTGGATTCGGAGATCCGCAAGAGTCTGAAGCGTCCTTTGCATAGGACAGGAGCAGGGCAGTTGCAGGCACACATGGTACGGTGATGAATGGAAGACTAATCGACGAGCTTAGAATACAGAACCGCGGATGGCAAACGAAGCGGGAGCGAGCGGCTAGAACATTTGGGCAGTTGGAGAGGGCAGCACCGATTGTGGTGAGTGAGACCACAGCACAGCCACGATAAGTCAGCTGTCAGATATAGGCAGGTTTGGAAAATTCGTTTTAGTTTTTTTAGATTTAATGTCACGACCCAACCAAACTTGGCCCCACGAAAGGTCGGCCCAAGAAGCCATAAAACCCCGCCAATCCAGGTCACGTAACAGTATTTAGTCAAAATCCACTAAGTACTATTAAATTAAAACTGCTTAATAAATAAACATTAAATGTAACGCTTAATTAAAATATGTTAAGTTGAAAAGATTTACGATACGAAAAAATATTATATAAATATATCTTTTATTTTATATTATTTAAATAAATTATTACCTTATAAAATATATTAATAATTTAAATTAGTTCTAATAATCTATTATTATTAAATATAACTATTATATATTTTACTATTTAATTCTATAAAATACAATTATTAATATAGATTTTGGCATTTAAATTTAATATTTAATTAAACCAATTAATAGTCATATATTTAAAAGTTTTATTTCATAATATTATTAAATTTTAAACAATAGTTTTCATATTGTAATACTAAATTAATGATAGCTTTTAAAAAAAGCTTTTTAAATTTCCGAAAATCCAGGCATAAATTTCGAAGACGAGAAAAATTATTTTACTTTTTTTACAAAGAAACTTTAAATTAATTAAATTAATTAATTAACTTAGGTACATAACTCGTTAATAATAAAGCGGTATTTATTTATATATTTTAAAAAAGTCGTAACTAATTAAAAGCTTAGAAGTTTAAATTAAATAAATAAATAGATAAATAAATAAATAGATAAATAAATAAATAAATAAATAAATAAATAAATAAATAAATAAATAAATAAATAAATAAATAAATAAATAAATAAATAA
>QJNU01000458.1:26203-63169 GCA_004154915.1 Monosporascus ibericus | reverse complement strand
CCCGTTATAGTCGGGACTCAGCTGCGGTGACGAGCCCCAACGGTACCGGATCCCGTCAATCATGGAGACGAGGCATATATATCTGACTGGTCAATCATCAAATCAAGCTATGAAAAAGGGAAGAAAAACATGCGCGCGTTCGGTCTCCCAAAGGGGGAAGTGGCCGGGGGTTATCGAGCACGCACGGCCGTGGCTTGTCAGTTTGGCTTGGCAGTAAGAAGGGGGGAGGATATCACAACAAAGAAGAAGTCAAGGGCGAGCGAGCGAATGGATTCTCATCTATCCGTCTGTCCATGCCTGCCGGTCGGCGACGTGATGTATTACATTAGTACCTCGTTTTTCTATTCAGCTCTTGTAGGTAAGTGTAGTATGTATGTATGTATGTATGTATGTATACCCATTCGACTCCGATGCATTGCTTGTAAGGCAAAAAGGAGAAGAAGGACGCTACCGACGAACTCCGGATGTTCCGGTGTTCCGGTGTCCCGGTGTCCCGGTGTCTCCGGCACACAAAAACATTACGTATAGCGACGCATAAACTCATGGCGCCCCCGCCTCCCTCACTCTTCGCTTCTAGACGCAGCAGAAGTCCCCACGACGTCACGGTTCGAGGCGCCGCGTATGTCCTCGGCGCGGATGCCGCTGCGCTCGCACATGCCCCTGAAGATGCCGCCCGGCCGCTCCCAGAGCTCGCGGGGCGTGCCGAGCTCGGCGATGCGGCCGGCGTCCATGACGCAGACGCGGTCGTAGCCGACGATGGTGCGCAGGCGGTGGGCGATGCAGAGGAGGGTGCGCCCGCGGAAGGCCGCCGCCATGGTGGCCTGGATCTTGTCGTCGGTCTCGACGTCGACCGAAGACGTGGCCTCGTCGCACACGATGATGCGGCTGCCCCGCACGAGGGCGCGCGCGAGCGCCATCATCTGCCGCTGGCCCAGCGAGAAGTTCAGCCCGTCCTCGTCGACGGCACTGTCGAGGTGGATGCGCCCGGGGTCCCTGTCGTCGAAGCTGGCGTCCGCGGGCACGAGGTCCGCCTGGCGCAGGGCCGACCAGAGGTCCAGGTCCGTGTGCTCGCCGAAGGGGTCGAGGTTGCTCCGCACCGTGCCCCGGAACAGCGTCGGGTCCTGCGGGATGATGGCCAGCCGGGACCGCAGGTCGTGTAGGCCGACGGTCGATATGTCGAGGCCGTCGATGTAGATGTGACCGCCCGAGAGCTCGACGAGGCGGAAGAGCGCCGACATGATGGAGCTCTTTCCCGCGCCCGTCCGGCCCACGATGCCGATCCTCTCGCCGCCCTTGACGTGCATGGTCAGCCCCTGGAGCACGAGGGGCAGGTTGGCGCGGTAGCGCATCTCGACGTCGTCGAAGACGATCTCGCCCCTCTCCGGCCACGACGGCCGGACCTCGATGGTGTGCTCCGGCGCTTCCTCTTCGAGCTGGTTGCCGTAGTACTGGATGCGTTCCACCGCGTTCATGCCGTTCTCCACCTCGGCTAGCTGCCGCACGGTGAACTGCAGCATCTGCACGATGGAGAGGATGTAGCTGAGCACCAGCCCGCCGATGGACGGGTCGACGGAGAACCGGGACGTCACGACCAGGATAGCCGTGGTGAACACGAGCGCGTTGCCGATCAGGTCGAGCCTGACGGACAGCCAGCGCTGGTTAGCGAATGTTAGGTAGTAAGCCGCGTTCATCTCGTCGATGGCCTTGCGCAGGTCCGCCACAAACCGGTCTTTCAGTCCATAGGCCCTGATCGAGGCCACGCCGGTCAGGCCCTCGCCGAACTTGGCGAACACGACCGATCGCAGAACCGACTCGAAGCGCTTCACCTCGCGCGCCGACGCTCTGTAGTACGACGCCGCTAGTACGAAGAGCACGGCCAGCGGGACCAGTGCGAGGGCAAACCAGTGGAAGTAAGCGATGATGAGGGCGAAGACGGCCAAGATTGACGCCAGCGTAAGGAAGTACATCCTCATCGCATCGCTCAGGTTGTTATCCATCACGTCCACATCCCTCGAAAAGCGGTTCGTTATCCGACCCAGCGGCGTCGTGTCGAAGAAGGACATCGGCGCCCGAAGAGTCCGCTCCACTGCTTGCATAAGCAGCGCCTTGCTGGCAGTGGTACCAAAGACGCTCAACATGATGGAGAAAACGAACATGAGAACTGCCTGGGCCGTTCCCAGGCCGGCGTAACCCCCGATATAGGCGCCTTGGGAGAGGCCAAGTGCATCAGACGTCCACCAGGACAGCCACAGGCTGGTCACGATGTTGGCGCCCTGGGATAGGATGAGGATGAACAGGGTCAAGGGGGCGTATAGAATCGTCCCCGACGCACGAACATACGCACCATAGACTGACCACGGCACACTCGCGACTGCGCGTTCTTCGGCTTGCATGAGTCCCTGACCTCGCTTCTTCTTTTTCTTCGCCTTTTGCTCCTCGGCCGGCTTGTCCTCGGCAGCCGTAGGGTCTTCCTCCCCACCCTTCTCTTCAACCGCAGTCGTCTCCATGAGGTGCCGGAATCCAGGATCGTTGGCCATCAGGTTGTCGAAGGTATCGACGGCCTGGATCCTGCCGCCCTCCATCCAGACGATCCTATCGCAACGGTTGAGAACCCACAACTGATGCGTCGCGAGGATTCGGCACTTGCCCTTGAGGAGCCCAACTATGGCGTTGTCAAAGATGTGACGGCCGACGTGCGCATCCACGGCGCTCAGCGGGTCGTCCATCAGCACGACGTCGGCATCGAAATAGATGGCCCTCGCGATGTTTAACCGCTGTTTCTGACCCCCAGATATCGTAATCCCTCTCTCGCCGATCTCCGTGGCATCGCCGTCAGGTAGCATATCCAGGTCCTGCTGCAGTGCACAACTATCCTCCTTTGTTAGCATCACCATGCACCCCACTTCGTCTACCTGAGTATTGCTTACGCTTGGATGACTCTGTTATACCAGTCACGGTCCATTTCCTTGCCAAAGAGAATGTTCTGCCTGACAGTGGCGTTCTGAATCCAGGCGTCTATCATGTCGATGAGTTAGCAGTGTTCACATGGATGCTGCTCCCGACTGGGGGGAGTAGGTAGACCATGTCTCAAGAGCCAAGTGCCTAAGTTCCGGCCCGAACCGGTAAACTTGCTCGAAAACCAGCCAAGATGGGGTAGAGAGGTAACTATAAAAAGCCAAGCTTACATTGCGGGCAAAAGGCCCTCGACGCTCCAAACACGACCTCACCCGAGGTCTTGCGCATGTCGCCAGCGAGTGCGGCGAGCAGGGAGGTCTTGCCGCTGCCGACGCTGCCAATCACGGCGACGAGCTCGTCACGTCCGATCTGCAGGTTGACGTCCTGTAGCTTGAAAGGCTCGCGGTCCTCCACTAGCGTACTCGCCGAGTCGTCCGTGTTCGCTTCCGGAGGCCCGGCAGCTGCGTCGGACTTGGCGTTTGCCTGAGAACCCGATGTCTGTCTCGAGCTCTTCTTCGGAGCCGCCCCGGGATCCCCCTTCTTGTTAGTATTGGCAGGTCCCGACTCGGCCGGGTCTCGACTGGGTGACCTCTCCCATGTGAAACAGGCATCGCTCATCTCCACGGCATTCTCGATCTCCGGCTGGAAGTCGGCGTTGTCGTCCTGCTCCTCGGATAACATGAATTCCTGTATACGTTGGAGCGATTGCCAGGCATCCACTATTTGACCGATGACGAGCGGCAGCAGATTGAGTGGCATGCGCAAGCCGTTGAACAGAGCCAGCGAAGAGAAGACCTCTGCCGGTGCGAGAGCGTTGTCGGTGAGCGAATAGGTGATGAACGAGAGCATCGAGGCATAGATCGGAAGCGACATGCTGACGGCGTTGATGGCGTTCCGGATGGCCAGGAGGAACTGGATTCCCCGGATCTCGCGGTTCCGGATATCCTTGAGACGCGCCTTGAATGCGCTCTCCCAGCCGAAGTACTTGACAAACCTGACCGACTGCAAGATCTCCTGCGTCAGGCCTACGCGCTGGTCCGTTATTTTGTTGATGCGAGCCCGGCGCCTGAACAGCCCCCGGATGGCTCTGGTCAGCGCCGGCACGCCAATGACTAGGAGCGCAAACCCCGCAAGCGCACTGTATGACAGGTTGACGAGCAGGAGCACCAGGGTGATGATGCAGATGAGTGGCGAAGTCCAGATCATGTGGAATAGCGCCGAGGCCTGATCCACGCGGTAGGTGTCGACGCTCATCAGGTTGACGATTCGGCCATTGCTCCAGCCGGTGCCGTCACCGATGACACCAGGCTTCTCGTCATTCTTCGCAGCTCCCTTGGGCCCCTGCGCCTTTGCCTTCTTTTCCTTCTTTTCTTCCTTTCCGGTCTCCTCCCCCCCCTCCTCCTTCACCGGACCAGCCGTGATCTCCTTACCTCCGGCCTTGGCCCGTCCGGAAAGCACCAGGGCCTTCTCGAAGACCAAGCCAATCATGACAGCTCGCGTCTGACCGCCGATCATCATGCCGCGATAGATGAAGTGGGTGATGCCCAGACTCTGACAGATCTGCATCAGGGTCACCCCAAAGGCCAGGCCGACGCCAGGCCCTATAGACGGTGGCGGATCTCCATTCCGGGACGCGTTCCAGGCGTCCTGGGCGAATTGGATGAGATAGCGCAGCGTGAATGGAGAAAACACTTGGAATATGCTTGAGACTAGCGAACAAAAGCCGCCAAGCCAGAATTCGAAGAAGAAGGTCTCGTGAAGGGCCCACAGCAGGGGATACTTGTCGCCGTTCTTGATCCGCCTCTCGAACGACTCCCTCGCTTTGGTCGTCAACTTCTCGGCCGCCCTATCTGGATTCACGGCCCAGATATCCTTCTCTGTCAGGGGCCGCTTGTACCCCACCTAGTTACCTCCCTCGTAAGCAAACGTCGCCCGGGAGGGGGGAGCAACTCGTACAAGCAGGGCTTACCTACGTTCATCAAGGGTGCCATCCACTGAAAGGTAAGGCGGCTGAAGAAGCCAGCCCCGTGTTCCCTCGAAACCTGGCGCTCCGCGGGGACTGGCGGGATAGAGCCCCATCGTAACGGATTTGGCGTCTTGTACCAAGGCTTTTTGGGAGGCGACGGCGCGGACTGCCGCGTAGTTGTGCGAGTGACAACACTCGTGTCGGTTGCATAGCTCTGGGAGCGATTCAGCTCTTCCCTCTCGGCGCGCTTCTCGTCGGACTCTCCCTGCCTCCTGATGTTATCCTCCGGGTCGTCATAATTTGATGGCGGTGTTGCCGGCGCCGAGCCTGTCCTCGCATCGTCATCCCTGGGAAGACGTGCCGATTTTTCTTCCGTCTCGTTCGCCATACTCAGGTAGACGTTCTGGAGATGCCAAGTTCTGTCGAACCCGCTCTATATGTACTCTATCGCAGTCGAGCCACCAAGGGGGATGGGGCCGACAGGCGTTCTGTTAGTCTCGGAGTTTAACCTAGGGATCTCCGAGGACAATAACGCCGTCTCAAGGAGATGGATAGATAAAATGAGATATATTATACACATGTAAGCAGCAATGCGTGGGTCGATGACGCATACCGGACTGGAGCCTTTACAGTCCACGCCAGTACTGGACTTGGTCATTTACAGCAGAGCGAATGAAGCAGAAAAGGACGGATCCTACATTTAATCAGCGGCGACCCGAGGCCGCCAGATGACAAAAGGATGGCGCCTCTCTCCTGGTTTATAAGCGAAGTATGGATAGCAAACTGGGCCCATGACAGGGGTTAGGAATGAGTTCGAGCACTAACATTACTTGCCTGTATGCATAGGCATGTATATGTATTGTACGAGAGTCATATCAGATGGCTGTCTTTACAACAACACTGACCGCATGTGACCACTTAGGACATAGGTATGGGTAGGTATTTAGGTAGTTGAGATTGCTATGGTAAAACTTGGTTTAGGGCTCTACACATCTATACTACGTAAGCATATAGATACAAACCGTAATGCTCGCCAAACATGGCTGCCCACATACAATGATGCTTCGACTCTGCGGGCCCGCAAACCTGCTTACAGAGGCAGATAAGGCGATTGGACATCGGAGACATATTTCGTATAATGGCGTGGTGCTCCTGCTTTGCCTCGTATGCCCGCGTACCGGTCTTCTCAAAGAGGGCAAGAGCGAAGGAAACTTTCCTTATGTCTCGGGACCGGGTGGACAAGTCGGCTCTCGGAAACGTCCCTTGGCTTACAAACCGAACAGTATCCACTCTATGTCCTGTCAACGAGTGGGAATCCTTGCACAATTCATGAATTAGAATCGCCCGCCAAGCTTCATGAAGGCAGATGGATTTCTAAGCGGCGGTGACGGACGGCCTATGGATATACCCGGCTTTAAGTACATACTCTAAAAAGTGGGTTCGGCCAATGTAGATCGCTCCCAGGGCCTACAGTACCGGTATGCCGCGTAACTGGTACCTAGATACTTCGTATACAGAATACCTACGCATTATATGCATTGCCGGTCGATTCACCCCCTCTATTATCTTACAATTACGCCACGCGAAGCATTCGCATCTATGGGCTGGCTAACCAAGAGGAACTGTCCATCTCGTCTGCCAGAGTTGTCATCAGAAACCCAGTCCCAAAAGTTAGGAGCCCTGAGTAGGTATGAAAGAGTTGGTGCCTAGCGAGATGCCTGAAATTCCCGTACTTGGGTTGATTATTTTAAGGATGATATAAATATATCCCAAATAGCTCCTAAAGGAGAAACATACTCACATGAGAGGAGGAACTTCGAACTGCGATGTAGCGGACTGTTCACCCACAGAAAAATCCAGTGATGAAAAACGAAATTGAATCCTCTCTCACTCTTCTTACGTATATAGTGGCACTGAGCCAAGTCGATGTTCTCAGGCCGCAGCTCTCCTTTTTATACCCCTTGCAAGGCCCCATGAGCAAGATGATCGGTTGAGCTGTATGGGCCCTGAGGAGATAGTCTTCTTGGCTGTCATTCTTCGCTGGGTTGCTACATGACTGTCACGTGCCGTCACGGACGAATTAGTAATAGGCCTCACACGCCTGGTGGCTTCTTCACGGCAGAGCAGGACACATTGTCGCCTGGCATGAAAATGTGGTTAGCAGTGCTATGGCTGTATCCTAAGTTGGCAGAGACCGTGTGATACAAGATGAATGCCCTTATACCTAGACTAGGTAGGGTTCCGGGAAAAGCGCCGCCGGGAACCAGACAATATCTCTAAAGCAAAGCTCTATAAACCTCGATCCCGTCCGCTCCCTACCCCCACAATCTGTGAACACCTCGATTTTTACTGTTCGTACATGATATGTGAAGTGATACCACCAAGGAACCGTCAACGCCTTGCGAAACCTTGTATATTAGCACCCCTTCGTCGATAATGCCCGATAGGCGTTTCCGCCAGCTCGCTGGCGTAGACCAATCTAACTATCGCTGCCATCGGAACCGTCGTCTAAGCCCAGAAGCGTCTTGTCGACATCATCGAGCTCTTCGTCCTCAACCCCGCTGCCAATGCCCAAGAGTTCCTTGGAAATATCGTCGAGGTCCTCGGCATCTTCCATGGGGACGTCGCCATTAGCGTTCCCATTGGACTTGGTCGTTTCCCTCTTTTCCGCGCCGCCCTTGCCCTCCGACTCGGTCTGCTTGTCCGGTGTAGCATCATCTGACAGGCGGTCCACTGTCTGCCTTTTCATAGGTAGTACCACACCTGCCTCTGGTCGATTGAGCCAGCGCACTAGGCGTCGGTTGGCCCTTCTAAGCGACGCTGCATATGAACTGAACTCCTCACCAAAGTCATCGATCTCCAGACTGAGCTGGCAAAGACCACCGAATCCTCTATCCCTGAAGGCTGGCTGGATCTTATCCGACGCGAACATCCTATACTCTTCGTCGTCACTGTCAGCGAAGGGATCGCCCATCGCATCGAGGCGGCGTTTTGCGCGCATGACTATGCCCTCCTGCCGGCGGATCTTTCGGGCTTTGTGGTGCTCCCTGCGCAGGCCACGGTCAAGTATATGCTCAACCCGCTGGCTGCGGTTCCGCTCCACGGCCAGCTGGTGCGCGGTGGGAGGACGCGGCTTCCGTGGGAGTATGCCGTCGACGACGTGAGGGCTACCCCCTGCTGGGGATGAACCTTCGAAGAGCTGGTATTTCAAACCGGCGCCACCCCGTCGCCCGGTGCTGTTTACCCCAATGCGAGCCAGTGCCCTCGGAGGCGGCGTGGATCGAGTGCTGTCCAAGTCGGATTCATGTTTAGAAGGCCGTATCCGGGGGAGTATGGCCGCCGTAGGTCCCTCCTCGGTCATCAGCCTGCCCCTCGAACCCCTCTTGGTCTGATGGTCGGCCATGTATGCCTGGTCTGCAGCGATGATTTTCGCGCGGTGGCTCTGCTTCTCGCGGCCGAAGTCAAGCTCCTCTTGAGGGTCGATATTCTCCAAAGCTTGCTCATCGGGACTCAACTCTTCAAGCCTGGGAATCCCCTGGTTTGCTACATCGGTGCCGTAATCGACACCGGCGCCGAACGGGTTCTCATCGCAACCTTCTTCAGTGAAATCAGACTCGAGATAGAACCACATCAGCCACAAGAAGCCCTTAGCTCTCGATTTGCTAGAGTACTTAGTCTTCATCACCAGGTCGTGGAATTCTAGACCGGTGGGGAAATGTAGTTCGGCAACGTGGGATGCCTGTTGGCAGAGGAGAAATATAAGGTTGACCGGGTTCGTGCGTGGCGGCTCCTTCGTCTTGAACTCGCCCAGGTCGCGAGGTTCTGGCAAGTCTTCGGCAGCGCCCTTCAGGATCGATTTCAACCGCGGGGCATCTTGCAGCTGCTTGTAGGCTGAGGCATCTTGATGAGCCTGCAACGAGGGAATGGCGTGGTATGTGCGGAGCTGAGCTCGCATCTCGGGGAAGACTAGAAGTTTTAATACGGTTAGCATCGAAGGAAAGCGACACCCTAAGCGGGCACAGCGCAAGCAACTTTAGAAGAGGAACGAGACGGGAGACAATACAGTTAAGGGTGGTATTCATCCGACCAACATTGACCAGCAGACAGACCATAGCCATACTCTTGGCGGCCTCCCGATCACTAAGAAGTTTGTCGCGAAGAACCTTGCTGGTCTTGCTGCTCCGGGCCATGGTGTCGATGTACAGGTCGGCAAAATTCTGCTTCTGGTTCTTGCCCTTCTCATAGTTGTTGGTGAAGACCTTGGTATCGTCATCGAATACGGCCCTGAGAAAGTCATATTGAATGTCTCGTCTCCAGAGAGGCTCGCCGTCTTCTTTCTTGAGATGTCTGATCTTTCCTGCTCCCGAAAATGGACCGCCTGCGCTTGCGGCTGTCGCGCCGGCGGGAGCAGTAGCCTTCGACTTCCCTCGCTTGGTTCCACTTCCGGATCCGGGTTCTATCATGCTGGATTCGAAGTTCCCGCCGGGCGTGGCATCTCTCGGAGCCGCACTAGATGCTCGCGAAGAGCGACTGGCCTCCGGCGACACTTCCCTTGATGTCATGTTGGCTGATCGGTAATTCTGTCGCGGCACCGGGGATGTCGGGTTGTCGAAAGCGCGGGGCGGACTTCTTCAATAGAATGTGTAGAACGACAGGTTGGTATGTCCGGGTTTCCAGGGCAGCAGACTGCTGATGTGTGCAAGCGCGTGTGCCGCGTTGCAGGCGCGACGGTGACGCTACTAACGTAAGAAGATGTGAATATAATAGGGAAATGAACCAGCGAGAAGGAGGGTTCTCTCAAAATCGTGGACGCACCCGGCAGCTCGGCATTTTAATCGACGTGCGAAGTTAGTTGCTCGGTTTGGATTGGAGATGATAGATGGACTATCAACGTCCTTGAATTCAAATGAAAGGAGCCGGCCGACCGATCGTATTACATACCACTCAATCAAGCTTTCAGTGTTGCACGTCAAGCGCATGTAAGTCTAGTACATATGACACCTGTAAGTAATTACCTACATAGGTATCTAGGTACTTAGACAGTTATATGGAGTTACCTCCACTACCTACATAGCTAGGTAGTAACCCACAGTACCTATGCATGTACCTTACTTACATCTACCCAAGTAATTCGCACATAGCGCGCAACGGGATATTTTCAAAGTCGTCTCTATGCGTAACTGCTATTTCCTGCTGGATACCTATGTAGATTAATTTTAGCCGGTCTTTCGGTGTATGAACCACATCCACGCCATTGTATATAAAGTTGTAACACGGGGTAACACGCGTTGCCCATAATACATACACGCCTTGTACGCAGAAGCTTGGGCACCACCTAGCCTACTTACGCAATGTAACAAAGCAAAAGGACGAATGGTTTGAAGCCCTCGAAAGATAATTGATATATGTATATGAATATAATATGTTAACGAACTACTTATGAGACACTCATTACACTGAAGCATATGGGATTAATCGCCAGAGGAGATATCTTGCGTACAGAGAGAGTTGGCTCTACGTATCATACTTGTGCATCGTGACCATACCCTACTTATTACAGACATAACTAAAGCGAAGCCATGAGCGTTTGGCGATATCACTAATGTAGCTGCGCTGCTCTGGTATGTTTAATATTGGAATAGGATTAGATGTATTCATACGCTTAGTTTGGACTCAACACCAGTACCGAAATAGACCAAGTGGCATATCCATCAGACAATTTCACTTCGAGCTTACGGAGGAGCAGAAGTATCCCGTGAAAACGGAGAAAATTGCGTCTTTTTTATTGGGAGTTCTCAGTCCGTCGCAGAAGGCGGATCTATATGACGCGTCCACCACAGCGTAGAGAGCTGAAAGGCCTCGAAAAGTCTCGGCCGCTATCTGCAAAGCACTACATCCATTTTGCCTGCATCTCGCCTCGCAAACGGATGCCTAAAACTTTTCCACATGCCAAAACCATGAAAGGTGCACATCAGGGCAGAAACTAGTAAACCCTGCTTTGTGCAGAGGCCACGAGTCTATGCCTATGTCTATGCCTATGCCTTGCTCGCCGGGATGCCCCTTTGCGCTTCCCTCGAGCTTCCGAGATGACCATTCTATCGTCATCGCCCTCTATGATAAAGAGTCCCCTTGCCGTGGTGAAGCCTCTTTCGTAAGAGCCCTGCACAACCAGAGAACCGAGAATTCCATTTTTGTCTATGAGTATGTCATCAACAAAACCGCGGCCTGTCGAACATAAGTCCTTATGTGAACCGCAGGAAGGTTCCGAGCCCCTTTAGAGGCAAAAGCAGGTAATATCGAACCCGAGACCGTCATCGTCGTACTGAAGAGTCGATTGATCCAGCAGGACTTAATCGATCTCTATCGGATGGAAGTCCCTCTAAGATATCTTCTTTCGAGGCAGGTAGTGTGGCCTCTAAGCGTCTCATGCAGCTGCTCGCATGTGACCCTCCCACATTGGTCTATTGGGTATCAAGCGTGGGGAGGGCTGCAGCCGAAACAAAGACAGATGCCGTCTATCATATGCTAGAGTCCTATGCCCGAGGACTCGAACCTGCCGATCCTGACCGAGGCCGGAAGTCATATCTGCCGTAAAAAGGAGCATGCCGGGAACTGTCGAAGAAATGCCGAAAAATCCGCGCAAATGAGAAAAACCATAAAGAAAAGGAAGCTCAAAGAAAACATTGCCCAGTAAGACGAGTGTGCGTGGAAAAGGAGAGCTTCAGCCGCTGCAACCCGCCGTGACGGTCCTCGGAAGGCTAGAGGAAACTGGGAAATTCATGCCTTCGGGTGGACGCATGAATTACCACCAAGAGGCTTGCCCGCCAGGGCCGCTAGGGTTACCATAGCCGCCGCCGCCATAGCCGCCAGCGCCTCCGCCGTATCCTCCCCCTCCTCCGTAGTTACCTCCCTGGGGGGGGCCGCCGTAGCCACCACCAAATCCGCCCGGGGGGGGACCGTTGAAGCCACCACCGAAGCCGGCGCCGCCGCCACCACCACCGCCACCGCCAGCATACTTGCGGAAGTCGCGGTTGGCAGCTTGGCCACGGCCGCGTCCGCCCGACCGGCCACCACGGCCACCGCCGAAGGAGCTCTCACGTGCAATAGTCTCGAGGAAACCCGGTACCTCCTGGTTGGCTTCCTTCAGGAGGTCAATAAGCTCTCGCACGACACCACGGTTACCACGGTTGAAGAAGGCCGTCGAGTGTCCAGTGTTTCCTGCACGTCCAGTACGACCAATTCGGTGAACATAGTCGTCAATATCAGTGGGAAGATCATAGTTGATGACGTGGGTAACGTTGGGAATATCCAACCCACGGGCAGCGACGGCCGTGGCAACCAAGATGGGGCATCGGCCATTGCGGAACATCTCTAGGGCACGCTCACGCTCACGCTGCGTACGGTCACCATGAATCGAAGTTGCAGGGAAGTTCTGGTTGATCAGGAAATCGGAGAGCGAGTCGGCCATGCGCTTCGTCTCGACGAAAATCAGGGTAAGGCCGGCACCGTGGGTGTGCAGGATGTCCAGCAGAACAGAGCGCTTGTCGACGTCTTCCACGTACTCAACCTTCTGGGTGATGTTTTCGGATGTCGAGCCGACACGACCGACCGAGAGGAAGACGTAGTCCTTGAGGAAGTCACGTGCCAGCATCTGAATATCACGTGGGAAGGTGGCCGAGAACATGAGCGTCTGGCGGTTCTGAACGTTAGGCATATCTTCACCCTCGACAATACGACGAATCTGAGGCTCGAAACCCATGTCGAGCATTCGATCAGCCTCATCGAGAACAAGGTACTTGATGTTCTGGAGGGAGATGCGACCTCGTTCTATGAGGTCAACAAGACGTCCAGGAGTAGCGACCAGGCAGTCACATCCACGCTCGATTTGACGCAGCTGGGTTCCGATGTCGGCACCGCCGTAAACGACGCATGGCCGAACCCAAGATCGGTAGGCGAACTTGCGCGCCTCATCGTAGATCTGAGATACAAGCTCACGGGTCGGGGCGAGAATCAACGAAGTGGGGTAAGCCTTGCGCTGACGGCCATAGCCGCCACCGGCGGCACCAACGGGCATCGGCGAGGGGCCAGTCAAGAAGGCCTGCGAAAGGATAGGGAACAAGAAACCACCCGTCTTTCCAGAACCAGTCTGGGCGCAAGCCATCAAATCACGGCCGCCCATGACAATAGGGATGGAGTATTTCTGGACGGGAGTAGGAACCTTGTAGTGCGCGAGCTCGATGTTGCGGATCAGATGATCATCCAGGGGAGGGTTGCTGAAACTCAAGACCGGATCGGGAACATCGTGACCGGAAGCCTCGACAGGGATGTCATCGTATTTTTCGAAGTTGATGCCCGTATGTTGCTTGGACGGGTCGTCGGGAAGGCCGAAAAGCTCACGCTCCATGCGAGGATTCGGGGGGCCAGGAATATGTTTCCCGTCGCGCCACTGTCCATCTCCAGAACCTCTGGCATGGCCGCCACCGCCACCACCACCGGCACCAGGGTTGCCGTACGCGTTGCGATCGAAGGCAGGCCTGTTATTCCAGCCTCCTTGATGGCCATGACGTTGGGGAGGGTACCCAGGATTAGGTCCGTCGGGGCCAGGTCCGTTGGGGACAGGTCCGTTAGGTCCAGCCCAGCCTCCAGGAGCAGGACGAGCGTCGTAGCTGTTATTACTAGAAAGACTAGAAGTTAGCAGGTGGTCAATGGTGAAGAAAGAATTTTGAAGACAAGATTCAACTTGGACGGATAAGAAAACTTTAGGATGCGTGGTGCAGATAGTAAATATTAAATGGGAGTCTTACCCAGCCCAGGCACTGTTGTTCAGCCCGTTCATAGCGGCAGGCGAGGGACCAGGAGCGGGACCAGGAGCGGGACCCGGGCCCGGGCCCATGGCGTTATTAGCACCACCCATCTTTCCTCGCATGTGGGGAGGAATGTAGGAACGAGGCTGAGGAGGCCCTTGCTGCTGGTCGGCCAGGCTCAAGCCGCCCATGTTGAGTTGATCGGCCATGTCGGGAAGTCGTCGTCAAGGGACAATGAATTGACGAAGTGTATTTTGGCTCGTAGGAGGGATGGATGGTCTGGTAAATTCACCGATGTCGATAGGTACGGAAAGAGAAGATATTTTTCTTCCTATGAAACCGGATCAGGTGCTGTCTCTGAGGGGAGGAAAGCAAGCAAAGCGATTTCCTCGGGCAGGTACGGCGGGGAAGACCGGATGATGAGGAACAGATGGAATTAGATCTCAAGGCTCCGAGATGAGAAGAAAGAACCGAGGAGATGTAATGCCCTGCTGTTCCAATAAAGGGTAGTCGGGGGCGATCGTGAAAGATGGTCGACCCAGAAGAAGAGGAAAGACACAAAACAGAAAAAGACTGCTTTTTGCCCCTGCTCTCGACGAGAATTATTATGTAGAGACGTTACTCGTTGGTGATGAAATGAATGTGCCCGTAGACCATAAGCGCACTCCTTTATCACCTGTGGAAAGTGTAAACGTGTCCAAGATTCCTCTGGAAAAGAAAGAAATAAAAATCAAATCTTTTCGAAAGGAAAGAGAGGAAGACACTCAAGACAACTGCTAGTGTTTGATATGGGGTGTGAGGGAAAAAGGAAGGGTCTCGATGGGGGTAGAGAAGGGAGGGGAGATTAATAAACTGATGGTCGAAATTTTTTGGTTCCGGGAGGCGAAAGAACAAGGGATCCATCCAGTGGTGTCAGGGTTCGTTTTCCCACCTAAACTTCCTAACGTTTTAGTGGTTGACCAAGTTGTGTGGGGCAACAGAAAGTGGGAGTGGTGAAAATTGCAGTCCTAGATTAGGTAGGTACCGTATGGATGAGATCCCGTACATTCATTCATATAGCGTACCAAAAAATATACGTTAATAGAGGCTGGAAGGCAGCTTGGGAACGACCCTGAATTCTACATCTGAAGTACCTACATGCACATGTGAGGGCCCCACATAACTAGCCTGTGTGGCCGTCAAAGTGCGGGTCACCAGAGCATTTGTGTGAGTGCTGGCGGACGCTTTCAGGGTTGCCCTATAGCGCCTTATAGGTCACTCTAGGTATCCCCAGAGAAAGATGTTAGGGAGGCAATGGAGGCTGGTATAGCAGTACTTGATCTCACCCAGATCCAGATCCAAACCCTATGTACCTTCTGTAGGCATACAAGTAGCCCATTACCATTACTTGGTTGGAGACAACCCATCTACTACGCTATACACATGTATATACAAAGTTCAATCCGAGTCAGCTCAATGAGTCAACGCTGCAGTGGCTGGGTGGCTACCTCCCTAGCTGTCTGCATACGTAGGTCCTGGGTGTTCTTTGATTTGAAGTCAACGACGGGAATAGCATGCGCCACTATTTTCGGTCTGCTTTCATGTTATTACTGACAAGTGCTGATGGATGAGTGGCAAATAATGTCAGCATTTGACGTCGTCTTCGTCAACCCCTCAAGCTTATAACCAGTCCTAAAAATTGGATAAGGCAGGTTAATAGCATGTATGCAACTGCCAACCGTTACTGACGCACTACAAAAGAGGAGCGGGGAAAGAAGTTTCAAGGGACACCGTGAAATCACATCACACATTGTTTCCCGACCGGCTTATAAAACGGCGAACAGACCGGAATAGGTCAAGGAGACCGGAAAAGGAGCATACTTACTATACACTATGTATCATGATCTGCTATAACGTGGTATACCAACTAGGGTCTACATTCTGCCTCAGAACTCCATTCAACAGCAACCTATTTGCAAGTACGAGCGATACCAAGGCGCCTGTGTAGAAGCCTACATACATTAGTACTACGTATGTCCGTTTGGAGCCTCCAGCGTTCCCAATTCCAAACAGCCACCGTTAGCTACGTACCTGAAGGGGCCCGTGCAAGACAGGGTACGATTACCAATGACCTACAAAGAGGACATGGGGATCATGCAAGAATTCACACCGCCCGGGTCTGAACTTGAAGCTTGGGGTTGGAATCAAAGTTTGGCAATGTTTTACACCGCTTTGTTCGCAGCGAATGTCCCCGTCTGGCCTATTCTGTAGCATTGCATTACCCCTGGCTGCTAGGCGAAACTTTCAAAACTAGCTGCTGAGTCCACGTCCTAAGCGTTACAATGCGATGCCAGCGGTCTTTGTGGGCATGGGGTCTTATCTCCCTCGAGCATTCCAGGCCGCAAACACTCATTCAAGGGGGAGTTACTTGCTCGAGTAGGCAGAAGCACCATACATCCTGACATAAGTCGCATCGTAACTTCATGACGGGTCTAGAGGGCCAAATACCACCCTCACATATGCATGCAACGCCGACTATTCATTATCGCGGGTATTCATTACCGACTTGGGTAGCCCAGATCCTCTAATGGTACAGAATAATGGCGGCCGAGTCCTGCTAACTTGCCCGTTTGCCCTCAAGCACTCTTAACCACCTTGTCGTCGTTGAACCCTATGTCCACGACACCGTCCTTCGTGACGGCCTTGACTGTCATGCCCTTGAAATCGATGGGCATTCTCCGCTTCAGCTCATCTGTGCAGAGCTCCAGCAGCTTGATACCTTGGTGGAGCGTGATGTCCGGGTGATGGTGCTTGTCTAGGATGGAGAGGCAGTAGTACTGTGCATATCCGTGAGCCGCGTAGGGGACGGGCGCCAGCGACGCGAGGTAATCCAGCCAGAACAAGCTCGGCTTGTGGGTGATGGGGTCGACACCTCCCAGCAGGAGATTGACATTGTAGGGCTTCCGTGACCGCAGGCTTGATGCCAGCTCACCTCGGACGTAGTGTGCCAGGGCAGTCGGCGAGAGGTCGCTCTCATTGCGCATCGAATAGAGCTGAGCGTTCGCTTGGATGTACTCCGAGAACTGTACTATAGTATTGCTGTTAGCGGGATATGATGCACCCTTTTATTCTAGGGAAAGTGAGAGGGGAGACGAAGGCGTGGGCAAACATACTGGTATCTCCGGCCTCTCCCGAGAAGGCCATGAGGGTGTGCTTGTTCAGCTGTCGCGTCTTGTCGTCGTATGCCTTCAAAATGGTGGCCCCACGCATGGCAGCCTTGGATGCTGCCACTAACGTGAAGTCTTTGCCTGTGATGCCCAGTAGTACCTCCCTGATGATGTCAGTTGAGAGCGCTTTGGCTTTGACACGAAGAGTAAAACCTACATCTTGGTAGGGCCTAGTTCGGTTCTCGAAAGAAGTGTTGGAGGAGTGAAGACGGATTGCCGGCGTCCTCGGTGGTAATGGTTTGTGGGGATATACCAGTATCAAACAATGTGCGCCTGATGTCTGGTGGGTGGTGGTAGACGCGCAGGCAAGCTTCAGCCTGGTCAGCCTCATGGACAGCAGTAGGTAGAGAGGTACGTGAGAAGAGGTAGGTACGAAGCGCTAACTTAGGGTACACACATGTATGTACCTATTTCCCCCGCGGATGTGGATACCGACCTCACCAGCCACACCTTCTACCACTACACTACAACGAACCATGCTCTCTTTCACGTCAGCTTTGCGTATGTGTAGGGCGTGGAAGAAGGCCTCTCTTTTTTTCCCTCTCGCTATTCTGGATATACAGGTGAGCCATCGTCAAGCCTGCTGAACTACATTTCATACTCTCTTCAGAACGCGCCGAATCTCAGGATACGAAGAACCGGAAACCGGCATACAGGAAGCAACCCTTAATCCGATGTCCAAGTTATTCTCCAACTAAACGCCAACATAGGGCTCGTATTTGAATCTTTTCTCTTTCGTAGAATTGAATTGATACCCAGTCTCTAGTAGTATACATAGTATTTTTTTCCTGGAGACATTACCATATCACGAACATGATCTAATTGAAGAAAAAGAGGTCATCACGTCCGTGTGCGCTCTAATATGAGTTTGTACTCTTTCCGCTTCTTGGCTTGCTTTGTGAGAACCAATTTCGCTTGCCCAACCCATCGAGCAAGGCTGGGAAACACGTAATTTTCGGCAACCCACGCAGTTAATAGATAAGTACCGCCGAGGACGAATAAGCTGGCTTTGAAAGCCGAGCTGATAGGAGTCAACTGCATCAGCTTCACCAACCAATGCGCTGGTGACAGGATCATGTAGGCGGTTATGGCGAGTGCCGTCGAAATGGTTGCCATGAACGGCCAGTTCCGGATCATGGGCTGTCTAAAGGGGGCCCCAGCGCTCAAGACCACGCCTATGAATATATATTCGAAGCATGAAATCAAAAACAATGCCGTGTTTTCCGAGTTCTTGATATTGGATTTATCAGGGTTGACGTGTGGCGGTTTATACCAACTTTGTTCGCGGACGATCAACCATGCGGCAGCCTGGATAAGAATGCAAATAGCGATCTGCCCCAGCAAGGGTGTGAGGACTTTCCTAGAGACCAAGTCCGCCGTCGGCCGCTTTTTGCTTAGAGTTGGGAACGGCCCTGACCAACTCATGAAGATAGCAATCGGTAAGATGAGAAGAACGTCGATGAAGAGGAACTGGAAATCCCCCAGGTTAGAAGCTGACGCATATAGGAAGCTGACAGACGTGAACTGTATAGCCGAATACAGGCTCATGTACTTGAAGCAGCTGAAGCTAGTCACCAGAGCGGCCCGGCCCTCCCGTATGACATCTGGCACGCATCGGATATCGAACACCCTCGATGTGAATGGTGCTGCAACGGATGCTTCCGCTTCTGAAAGCGATATACCAACATCTGCTGCCTTCAGAGCTCCACAGTCGTTGGCGCCATCTCCGCAGAAGCCACAGCAGTAATCGATGCTCTGCAGTTTCTCGACGAGCTCATGCTTTTCATCCGGGGACATGCGAGCGAAAACTTTGCCACGCACAAGCATCTTCTGCGTAACCTCGTTCGGCGCAAAGTCGATTATCCATCGAAATATGTCACCGCCAATAGCGAGCGTGTAGTTCCTTAACTTTGTAATGTCATAGGGCAGAGACGCGTCGCGCTGGGAGGGCGGAGGTAGCGGCAGTAGCGTTCGGCTATCGAGTTGAAATGCGCTGTCATCTATACTTTCCCATTGCAGTTGAGCATTGGGATCTCGATTGTTGCCTTGGACGAAATGAGGTACGAAGCAGTGTGCATCTTTGTCCATCAGACCACAGTTTCTTGCGACACTGATTGCCGTCAAGATATTATCTCCTGTTACCATGATCGAGCCGATATTGGACTGTCTTAATTCTTTCAGGACGGCTTCCGTGGTGGGCTTGAGCTTATTTTCAAAGATGATAAACCCTACAAACTCAAGATCGGCCTCGACATCATGACGTTTCATTTTCTGGGATTTAACCCATGGGAGTTTCGCGATATGCTTAGTTGCGCACGCAATGACCCGGTATCCTTTGTGGGTGTAGTAGGACAGCAACTCTTCGTAGTCATCAGGCAGGGTGTCCTGTCGACATATCTCGCGCAGCGACTCCGGAGCTCCTTTGACGTAAATGTCTCCACTCTGTTGGCCGAAATTGCGGACAATGACGCTCGCCCTTCTCAGCTGGGACACAAATTCGAAGGACTTCAGCACACCGAGTTCAATAGGCCCATTCCGCCCTTGGGAAGTCCCATAGGGGTCGGTGTCATAGAGTGGTGCTGGAGGGGGTCGGGCAACTGAAGGGGACAGACCCCCTTGTTCTTCGTCATCTTGATCTCCACCGCCACTTTGGTTCCCTTCTTCAAATGTCCAGCCAGTGAACTCAAACATTTTGAGATCTAGGGGGTCGCCGACAAGTTCGCCATCGACGGATCGGAGCGAGTGGCAAGTGGCCATGGTGAACAGCGCAGCACGGCTGTTTTGGTATTCGTCGTCGACTCTGTATTCCAAGCAATGAAGAGGTACCAAAGTAGACGCCTTGGTTATAAGCTCATCAAATCGCTTCGCCGACCTGGAGACTAGCTGGAGACCTAGAATATCCAACCCGTCCTCGGTAAGGGTCCCTGTCTTGTCGAAACACATGACGTCTAGCTTTCCACCGACATTGACCCGCTGCGGACTTATGCAGAAAATCTGCTTCTTTTTTAGGCGGCTCAGCGCAAAGTTAGTCCCGATCGTGAGCGTGGCCGGGAGTGCAGGGGGGACGACAATTGTAATCAAGTCCAAAGCTCTAACAACTATCAAATGCCAAGCTAGACCAAGGCGAATGAAGTTGACGAACGACACGATAAATCCAAGAATCGCAACGCATCCCATGACGGCTATATACCGGAAAGAGTCGCGGTAGAACTTAAACCCTGACGGTTTTGGAAAGAGCATCGACCGCACCAGGGAACCCTTGGTCGTGTTGAATCCCGTCCTCACAACCATGGCAAGCGCCACAGCCTGGTCGTCCCCGTCATCTTGTGGTCGCCTCGCACGAATTATCTTTGTCCCACAGAATAGGAAATGGCGGGCTGTTTCGGATGAGACTGTCGAGGCTGATAGGTCCATAGCGCGCAAGGTATCGTCTGTGGCGGGTATTTTCGAGATAGGCACAGATTCTCCAGTGAGCATACTCTCGTTCACAATACAGTCGCCATTGAGTAACAGGCTATCGCTGGGGAAATGGGTCAAGTTTGGGTCAGTAATTTCATATACGTCTCCCGGGACTAAATCGCTGGACGAGACGTAATCCCCTAAACGCTGTTAGAAGGACAACACGCAAGGCACATCGAGAAATTCACATACAGAACCCATCGCGGAGAACTCGCACATCGCATTCGAAGCGGGAGATGTCGCGCAGGCGTCTCATAGTCTATACGGTGTCAGCTAACAGTAATAATCAGTAGCACAAATAAAACATACCGCGCGTGTTTCCACCAAAGTGGCGATGATGCTGCCGGCAGACATGAGGAAAATGCAAATTGCATAGTAAAAGTATTGATCTAAGGACCAGAGAATCAAGCTGGCGATCTGAAAGACGTAGAAGGGGTGGAAAACCTAGGATGATGAGCGATGCTAGCCATTATCGTGGGTTGGTGTCCTACCTCGTCTACGAGCAACTGGGGGATGGTCTTCTGCTCAATATCGATGAGGTTGGTACCAAAAACACGCTCTCGCTCGTCTTTTCCGTCGCCACTGATGCCCGCCCGGACTGACCGAACGTGTGTCCAGGCCGGGTCTTTCCACCCGGTGGAGATGAGGAACTTGTCCTTCAGGGGGTGGAAGAAGAACCTTACGTAGCGATAATGGAGGATGCGGAGCTCGGGGAGCAAGGGGTCGGCATCTTCTTCTAGTAGTTGAGCGAATAACTTCTCAGGTGCCCCAAATACTGTAGAAAGCGGGCGATCGTATGCACAGGTATGGACGTCCAGAACAGCCATCTCCCCCCATTGATTCTGTAACTCGGTCAGAATTCATTCAATACGGCCCGGGTAGAGTATAGGCCTTAGAACGTGGCGACCCACCTCGAGGACCACCCAATTGCTCTCCCTGAGAGGAGCGGGCTCGCCCGTCAACTTGACAAGCCATCGAGGGAGCCACCGGAGGAGAAGATAAGCCAACCCTAACGTGGCAACGCAGAGGAATATGTACGCAATGTAGCCCAGCTTACTAGTGCGAAAGCCAGCTATGACGATAGTAAGATCCTCATTGACCATACGCAGCTTTTGGCTTACACGGCCATGACCGTGGCGATCGCCGTAACCACGAGCACGAGAGCTAGCCTCTGTGGCCAGGCTGTCGGATCGAAGGAGCTTGGCATGAACGGAGCTTCTCGATTGCGTGGAGGATCTCCTCCTCCGCGCGTAATCGACGTAATCCCCCTGAGCGCTACCGTTTTCGACTCCGGCCTCAGAACTTTCCTCGTCCACCATCTGATCCTCTTCTTCAAAATCAAAAGGAATATCACCATCATCAAAGATTACGGCGCCGTCTTCGTCCCTGACCACCTCCCTTGAATCCTGATCTTCGTCCTCGTTGTAATAGGCAAAACTCGTTGTCGAGTCGGCGCGTTGGCGGCGGTGGGTGAAGGCGGAGATGCTTGTGGGAAGGCTCTCGGCCACAGGTCCAGAGTACAATTCGTCATGAGCCATCTCGACATCCTCGAATATGCTTGAGCTGCTCTGGTTCGAGTTCAGCCTATACAGTACGGCTTGACCACTGCTACGCCTGGTCTGCGATTGCGGCTCCGCACCGCTTCCAGCCATGGAATGCTCCATTGTGTGATACTGATTGCCAACGAAGTGAAGGGCATTGAAATATCACATGCAGGTCATACTGTAAATCCGTGTATGCGATACTTGGGCGGCCATGAGATTGACTTCGGGCTTGACCGATGCATAGAGTTCTCGCGATGCCGACCTCGCCGTCTACAGAATGTTGCGATAAGCAAAAAAGTACGTCATCTCCACAGCTCTCTTAATAGGCTAGCCGGTGGATCCCCAGCCACTTGCCGACATTTATCTGAAATCTGAGCTACAATTTAAAAAGGGAAAATACAAAAATTGAGTTTAAATACAGCTTGCACCCAATGAACATACGGCATAATACCGCAAAACCTGAATGATAGACTTAGAACGTATCTAATAATGTAATAGCCTTAGCAGGGCTTTTATGGCAGTGTGACTGGCCACATAGAGCCACATAGAGCCACATAGAGCAACTATGGATTCCGACAGCCAGCCTTGGATTTATACGTATCCCTCTTATCTAATAGAGGGCGATAAGGCGTCAGTCATGACAATTCTCCAGTCGTGGGTCCGAGGTTTTGGCGACCCGTCGCAAACTGAGCCAATAAACTCCCATTTCCTTATTCAGCTAACGCGATAGGAAGAACTTCTAGAATTGTTGTGACTGACGCCTTATAGCCCTCTATCGACTAAGATATGGGAGCTTGGCTGTACCTGTGGCTTTGAGTGTGCCATGGCAAAAGCGAGTATGGAAAACTCTAGATGAACCAGTCGTCCGGAGTGTATGAAGTAGGAGCAAGGAATATCAGAAAGGGTGAGTAATCGACCGTCACCTGTAGTAGATAGCTTCGAGCATTTCGCTGTGCAGGCCTTTCGTCAAATTTAGAACCTTGATGTAGACATAACACACGGCTGCCATGCTCACAGATATCGGTCAGATGGAAGCTACCTATGTAGCAGGTAGTCCATACGGAGTACGGATACGGGTGAGCTCCCAACTGGAGTTCTTATGGCTGCTTTAGCTTGGCCGGCTGGCCGTAAATCGGTAAGAAACCAAGTACCCATGTGCACATAGCCTTGCACGCGTGTATGTCTAGTCAAGACACGCTATAGTAAGTATGAGGACGTAGACCTTTACCTGGGTAGGTAAGTAAGTATGCAAGGCAGCAAATCCCCAATGGCAGTGCTCCTTAAAGCTGTACCTACGTTAGGTACTCACTGACCATAGGCTGAGTGAATACTCTTATCTGAATAGACACCTATAGACAACTGAACACTGCAAAACATAGGTACCAATGGGATATCGGTTTCCCTCCCTTGGAGTGTGTAAGATATTATTACTGTTGACGCGGTTGGACATCGCCTCCCTCGGACCAGGACTATTAGCATCCTTAAAGTCCGTAAGAGGCAACGGGGCAAGAGTTCCAGTCGGAAAGACCATCTGCAACCCAACAAGCAGCGTTGTACCTCCCTATCTCTGAACAGTATGTGCAAGGGGTTTCTAGGATCGATCGTGGCTGACCTGACATCAAATATGTGTGTGAGCAGAGCTGCCTACAGGTATAATGTAAAGGGTCTGGTAAATACAGCGATTAGGAAGGAGATTTCAGTATTAGGCAGCTCAAGGGGGATGCTGTTGTCATCAAGTTCTCATATCCTGGGCTTTCCGTTGAGAAAAGTTTTTGGGGAAACCCTATTTAGCACATTGCATTTGCTGCAGGTGTACTTTTACGGTCACGAATCTCGTCCTGGCATTTCCTAATACGGCATCCCTACCCTCATGTTATTGCACAGCACCTAAAGTATAAGAAAGACTATGACCTTAGTAAGCCACCTCTATCTTTTAGATATGGAGAGTCAATGGAAACACATGCAATTTTCAGGCTTTGCATATCTATAAGGAGGTACTTTACTATCTCGATCGGAGGCGTGCTAGGTGTAATTTACTCAAAGCATACACGTGCATTGGTTAGGTGCGTGTCAGGCTAGACGGTGAATTTAGCCGATTTTACATGTAGTCTGACTGGAACGCCATATTAGCGTCCTCACCTTAGTGTTGTCAATGCCCCACGGCTCACCAAATTTCACAAGTTTGCCTATCGCGGTCAACTAAAGGTTTACTTGTAGACTTACCCGACCCCACTAATGATCCTCCTCGGGTCTCGACTCTGAATTTAACTCTTTTTTTCACCCCTTCGCCTCACACATGGGCCGCTCATCTTCGTCGCCACTTCTCCCTCACAATTCTAGTTTTCTTCAGGACCTGAGTTGAACTGGGCTTAATTACGTTCTGCCTTCCATCACACTCCATAGGCGGCTGTTGCGACCGGGCGTCTTTATTCCCCATTAGTTTCCTAGGCCACTTTCCCCTCAACTTTTTTTTGTCTGTGTGAGACCCTGTCCCCACTAAGATAAAGACTTCCTTTTTTCTTCAGAGAACTGCGAACTGCATCTTCTCCCATATCAAACGTCCCTCGCCGATCCATCCCGTACCAGCCGCACAAGGAAAATAGCAGCAATGGCCGAGCCCATCAAGAATCGACGACCGGACGTCGCTGCGCCGTGAGTACATGATTCTATTTCATTCGCCTCGCCGTCTTATTAATCTCATGGTGTTTTCCGGCCTCCGTACTAATAGTTGTCATCGCGATTCAGTACCCCGCAGAACACGCCCGCCAGCAATGCACCCATCTCCAGCCATGCCCAACAACCTGGCGTTGCAAGTATCAAAGAGGGTAAGTTATCCCGAACCCTTCATATTAGCTTAGGTGGAATCATTAGGATCCCAGTTGCTAATTCTCATGATCTTGGCGCAGAGGATTTCGACCGTGCTGCCGCCGCTTCCATCTTTGCCCAGAATCCCAAACTGGTTCAGATGATCCAGGGTAGGCTTGGCTCTCTTGTTGGCCGGTCTTCAGGCTACATTGAGTCACTACCAACTCCTGTCCGCCGCCGTGTTGCTGGCCTGAAGGGCATTCAGAAGGAGCACTCCAAGCTCGAGGCTGAATTCCAAGAGGAGGTCCTTCAACTTGAGAAGAAATACTTCGCTAAATTTACACCGCTCTACGAGAAGCGTGCCGAGATCGTCAACGGCAAGACCGAGCCCTCCGAGGACCAGATTAAGGCCGGCGAGGAAGAATCTGAGGAGGGCGATGAGGGTGACAAGGCCACCGACAAGACAGAGAAGACCGAGGAGAAGCCTGCTGAGAGCCCTGAGAAAGTTTCCGGTATCCCTGAGTTCTGGCTGTCCGCCATGAAGAATCAGATCTCTCTCGCCGAGATGATCACTGACCGAGATGAGGGTGCGCTACGTTATCTGACCGATATCCGAATGGAATACCTAGACAAGCCCGGATTCCGTCTCCTGTTTGACTTCGCCGAGAACGAATACTTCACCAACAAGACCATTACCAAGACTTACTACTACCAAAACGAGAGTGGTTACGGTGGTGATTTCATCTACGACCATGCTGAAGGTGACAAGATCAACTGGAAGGAGGGCAAGGATCTTACTGTTCGTGTTGAGAGTAAGAAGCAGAGGAATAAGAGTGAGTCAACCCGGGAGCCCAGCGACCCAGGAGCCGGCCACTAACGCGTCCTTAGATACTAAGCAAACCCGCATCGTCAAGAAGACGGTCCCTACCGAATCATTCTTTAACTTCTTCTCACCTCCCAAGGCCCCCACCGAGGATGACGAGGATGACGCCGCATCTGATATCGAGGAGCGGTTGGAGCTGGACTACCAGCTAGGCGAGGACATCAAGGAGAAGCTGATTCCCCGGGCCGTCGACTGGTTCACCGGCGAGGCTTTGGCCTTCGAGGAATTGGAAGACCTTGACGAGGAGGGCTTCGAGGATGAAGACGATGAAGACGACGACGACTTAAGCGAGGACCGCGATGACGAGGAGGAGGAGTCTGAGGATGATGTTAGTTGCCCAAACGCGTTTGGCCGCGTTTTCTAGCTGTGGATGTGCTGACCTGGTGAATAGGATGACGCTGCGAAACCGAAGCAGGAGGCTGCTGAGTGCAAACAGAGCTAAATGGTGACGCCTCGCTCTCCATGCCACTCCCGTAATAATCTCTTTTGGGGGAAGATCATGCAGTCACCGCTGCGGATGCATTGGGCTAGTTAATTGCAGTCCCAAAGGCTTTCCCGTCCATCAGCAGACGGAGGCAGGCACTTTTGTCGACCTGCCAGCATTGGTGCGAGCACCATGGCTTTGGTCTTTTACGACCGTAACGCAAGATAGATTGACATTCGCGCACTAGGTTCTAGGTTGTTTTCGGAATCTCGTATTGCATTGAGTGATAGTTTTCTCATTAGTTTTCCGTCACAGCTCATGATGGACCGAGTGTGCGGGTCGGGTTGCAACACGATGACAATAGAATCAGGTGAATCCGGAGAGCACCATTCCCCCCCCATCATTAGCATAGGTATGCGTGTGTATACTGCTTTTCATGAGACTGGACCGTCATGAATATATCCGTATGCAGGATTTTCACTCTCCGCCCAGCTCAGATCAAGCGTAGTTGGCGTCATTTCCTATATCAACACATCCACAAATCCACGCATGCCCAACCCCTGCTTCGACTGTATTTGTCATGAGAATATGGAATTGGCTGTCCTGCAGGCAAAGTGATTTATCATCCCGCAAGACGCCCTAGCGGCTATTATACTAGTGACTCCATAGTGGGAATCCGATGACGGAGTCGGAAGTCGAGGGTCCTTTTTCTTTGCAGAGCGGCTCACGTATAGCATGGCAGCTACCTCACCTATGTAGCTGCTCCATCGGACCTTCATGCTCGCTCATCTTATGGTATTTGATATAACGTACGACTTACCGAGTACGTATGATTTAGCATACCCCTTACGCAACCCAGCTCGAGGTGTATCAATGTATATATAACCTTATTATTTACATGTAGGCACCTATGACCATAAAGCAGCTAGGATGTCCGTGTGATTTGTAAGGTGTCATATTGTGAGTTGAGGTGGTGCTGCTGGAGCGCAGTGCAGTAAGATGTAGAATATCGAAAATTTAGAGTCAACATGCATAACACAGTTGGCCTTAGTTGTGGGTTTAGTCGATCACTGTAGCCCATTAATTCCGCCTCCACAGGCCAACTACGTACCTCGCACGCAATCGTCAAAAAATCTTGACCGTTATTTACATAAAGCCACCGCTGCATTTGTGGTTGGTGTAATAGTACAATACCTGCAAGGTTACCCAGAGTGAGCGCCATGCGCAAAAATCTTAGCCGCGCAATAAAGTACGTTCACGTTATTAGAATTATAATTTGCGAATTTTTTGGCAATCTCAAGCACTGCTCTGACTCAACCCTCGACCAGCCCGCACATAAAAAGGAGCCAGACTTCTCCCAGCGGAGAGAGAAAGAACTAATACTCTAACCTTACAATTTTTGGCATCCTCAGTAGAAGATAGAAGGGAAAAGAGGTAAAGGAGACAAGAAAACAACGGACTAGGACCCCAAGGGACGCCATCATGTCGGAAGCAAAGAACATCGCAGTGCGCTCACAGACAGATGCGTCTCATCACCCAAGTGTGTCTCCGTCGACTTTCCACTCCCCGTCATCGGGCTTGGGCGGGGCTCTACGTGGTTTAGAGAAACAGCTTAAGCCTTTCAACACCCAGGACATCAAGATCCTCCTCCTCGAAAATGTCAACCAGAGCGGCAAGGATATACTCAAGGCCCAAGGCTATCAAGTGGAAGCCTTGAAAGCCTCTCTACCTGAAGATCAGCTAATTGAGAAAATTAGGTGGGTTCTGCAAGCATCGGTCTGCCCAGTTGTGCCAGGCAATATGGACTTGGGGAGGACCATGACCTCCTTTTCCATCCAACCACCCTTGAACCTTTTACTCCTTTAGACTAGCCACACCAGTCACTGACTCACTCGGCAGAGACATCCACGTCATTGGCATCCGATCAAAGACGAAGCTGACAGCAAAGGTTCTCGGGGAAGCGAAGAACCTGCTCGTCATTGGCTGTTTCTGCATTGGCACCAACCAAGTAGACCTGGACTTCGCGGCTCATCATGGCATTGCAGTCTTCAACTCACCTTTTGCCAACTCTCGCAGCGTGGCTGAGCTGGTTATCGCAGAGATAATCACACTTGCCCGTCAACTCGGAGACCGATCAAATGAGATGCACAATGGAACCTGGAACAAGGTGAGCGCCAAGTGCTGGGAAATTCGTGGCAAGACTCTCGGTTCGTATTCCCACCGGTGCCGTCGCCTTTATGCATTGCAACCTAAGTTTAACGATATTTGTAGGTATCGTCGGCTATGGCCATATTGGCTCGCAGTTGTCGGTACTGGCAGAGGCAATGGGCATGTCAGTTATCTACTACGATGTCGTAAACTTGATGGCCATGGGCACCGCGCAACAGGTGCCGAGTCTGGAACAGCTCCTCAACGAGGCCGATTTTGTGACTCTGCATGTGCCTGAGGTACCCGAGACCAAGAACATGATTGCCGCGCCGCAGTTGGCCCAGATGAAGGATGGTGCATACTTGATCAATGCCAGTCGCGGCATGGTAGTTGACATCCCCGCCCTGATAAACGCCATGCGCAGCGGTAAGATCGCCGGCGCCGCGCTTGACGTCTACCCGAACGAACCGAGGGCTAACGGCGACTACTTCAACAATACTCTGAACGGATGGGAAGAAGATCTGCGCAGCGTTAAGAACATCATCCTCACCCCGCATATTGGTGGCAGCACTGAAGAGGCACAGAGGGCGATTGGCGTTGAAGGTATGATTCCCCATCTGTTGTGAGATGCACACCCTGCTAAACCGGAATTCTTAGTTGGCGAGGCTTTGGTCCGCTATATTAACCAGGGCAGCACTCTGGGCAGCGTCAACATGCCTGAGGTCAACCTGCGCTCATTGACCCCGGACGAACCAAACCACGCAAGAGTGAGCTTTTAGCAATACCCTGGGGCTCACAATAACCAACTAATTGCCTCTAGGTCATTTATATCCACAAGAACGTGCCGGGTGTCCTCCGGAAAGGTAGAAACCCCCCCCCGAATGATTCTTGCAAAGAACATGTGTCTCACATCCGAACAGTCAACGAGATACTCGGCAACCACAACGTCGATAAGCAGATCAGCGACAGCAAAGGCGACGTGAGAGGACCCAATGCAGCTAATTTATGCTCGTTCAGATACTAACCGTAAGCAGATCGCGTACCTCATGGCAGATGTGAGCGATGTCCAAACCAGTGACATCAAGGATATATATGATTCGCTTGATGCACTGAGCTGTAAGTTTCTCGACGAAAATTAAAGACGACATTGCTAACTTGGTCAGCACGCATCTTGGTGCGCGTGCTTTACTAAGCGCGAGTGCGCGAAAGCTGTAAGCTTGCCAAAGTATGGGTAGGAAGGATGCTAGGATAACGGATCAGTCGAATATATTCAGACCTGGAGCTTCAAACTTGGGTTGAATAGGTTTGATGGTTTGCGGGAGAAGAGAATAAAAAGGAAACGTTCAACACGGGGCGGGTCTCTATGGGTAAACGTATGTTATTGAACCTGGTGCAGTTTTCGGTGATATGGATGACCCGTATAACCGGCCAGGGGTGGTGTAGACGGGGATCTACTTGCAATATACGTAGGCAATGGTATCATGATATACTGAATGCCTCATATACAATTTCACGTAACGCCTCATCGAACGAAGGCTTCAAGTATGCGTGCTTAAGAGTGTAAGAATGAAGAAGGCCATAGAAGGCTGGTTTTGTAGAACACCCCTCGGCAAATAGTTACAGATATTTCTCCATATAAGAGACGTATGTGGATAGCGGGAACTACATGGGCCAAGGATGGCGTCTTAGACGGGACTAGGATTACCTAGTAAACAGGACCCTGCTTCAAACCCCTGGCACGCTAAGATTATAGGTCTCCTGAGATTTCGTCCCCAAGAATTTCCGGAAATCTTCGAAACGAGGCTGGGAAATGGCCCTGACATTAGATTGGTTGTGGTTGGGCGAAGGACTGGAGCGATAGCAAGTCCCGAAAGTACGAAGTAAGTAAAGTACCCGAGGTACCTACGAAGAAAGTATGGAGGCGCCGAGTGGGCTAGCTGAGCTGGCTGGCGGGGTACCCTACCCCAACACAAACGGCTGGAATATACCGACTATAGGTACGATGTATCTGGTGGAGGCTCGTGTGCGTATGTACTGCCACACGTGGCAGGCAAAGACGCATAGATAAGATCGGTGCCGATAGGATCAGAGGGGCGTATCACCTACATACACGCGGCTTCCCGAAGGACTCTGTGCTGATTGTTACCAGCCACACAGTCCCCATACTGACTCGATAGGTACCCAACTTTAGCTGTATTGTATCATGTATACTGTAGTCAACCCTTCCCCGAATTTGTATCTTCAACGCACTTTTCTATCACGAAGTTGGGAAATAAAACCCATCACCTTTTTTTTTTTTTGCTCGTTCCTGATTCTTCTCTTTCAGGTTATTCCCCTGCCTCTTGCGAACCCCGTGCATCACCTTACAAAATTGGGTACCCGTAACTAACCCGCCTGGCCTCCGCGCTACATTAACGGGCTTGACACCGAAGAACAAGGGGCTTCTAACTGACTAGTGTACGTACCTAGGTAGTTACCTTTACCGCTAGAAAAGGAGACCAGGAAGAAGAAACATCGATCCGACTTGGTCTGAGTGACGGACGCACGCTCTTTGGCCTCAAAGACATACCAAGCCTTCACAGGTATATTCGTCTTTCCGAACCCGGTTCCTCTCCTGTTCTTATCCTGCCCCAGGGAATTTTACCCGACTCTACCATCGGCAACTGTGGAAGAGGCCTGAGGGACCCCCTATTCTGTGCAGCCAGCCAATCGACGACTTCTTTAGCCTTCTGTTTAGCTACCTAATAATCCTCGAGCGCGGATGCCTCCAACTCTTGCTTTCTCCTAGAACCAGCCTTTACCGCCCGTAATCATCCTCCCTCCAACCTCAGGTCTCTCGACTTCTCGCGCCGCGCAATCGACCTTGATTCAGACTTGATTTCCGAGAGAGAGAAGGCTCCATGTCGCATAGCTACGATGTTGGTACGAGGGCTTGGCAACCGGATGCCACCGAGGGCTGGGTGGCGTCCGAGGTTGTCAAGAAGACGGTCAATGGTGATAAGGTGACGCTGGACTTCAAGCTCGAGAACGAAGAGGTATGCCAATCACGAAGTCGAACCTTGAGCCGGCTCGTAGCTAACCGCTTCCGAATCTCTTGGACAGATCAAAACCATCGAAGTCGCTCTCGAAGCCTTGCAGAACTCCAACGACCCGTCTCTGCCCCCTCTGATGAACCCCACTATGCTTGAGGCCAGTGACGATCTGACAAACCTGTCTCATCTCAATGAACCAGCTGGTGCGTTCTGCGCTTTATACTCGCGCCCGAAGCTTTCCGCTTCCGGACGACGAGCTACCGGTCTACTAGCGAGCTGCTTTTGCTGATCCTTATTCTCCCGTGCCCTGCAGTGCTCCAAGCGATCCGCCTCCGATATGCCCAAAAGGAGATATATACGTACAGTGGAATCGTCCTGATAGCCACGAACCCTTTCGCTCGGGTCGACTCTCTCTACGTTCCGGGAATGGTTCAGGTATATGCTGGCAAGCAGAGAGAGACACAGGCACCTCATCTGTTCGCCATCGCCGAAGAGGCGTTCATGTGAATACCAGCCCTGTTACCGTCCTCCTTGCTGTGGCGCCGAAGCTAACGAGCCTGCTCAGGAAAATGGTCAAGGATGGTAGGAATCAAACCGTAGTGGTTTCTGGTGAGTCCGGTGCCGGGAAAACAGTCAGCGCAAAATACATCATGCGGTACTTTGCAACAAGAGAATCCCCCGACAATCCGGGCGGCCGGTCCAAGAAGGGGGCCGAAGCCATGAGTGAGACGGAAGAACAGATCTTGGCCACGAATCCCATCATGGAAGCTTTCGGAAACGCCAAAACTACCCGAAACGACAACTCGTCGAGATTCGGCAAGTATATCGAGATCATGTTCGACGATAAGACAAACATCATCGGAGCCAGGATTCGGACCTACCTTCTCGAGCGCTCGAGGTTGGTCTTCCAGCCCTTGAAGGAGAGGAACTACCATATTTTCTATCAGCTCCTTGCTGGTGCAACAGAGAAGGACCGTCAGGAGCTCGATCTCTTGCCCGTTGAACAGTTCGACTACCTCAACCAAGGCAACGCCCCCACCATCCATGGCGTTGACGACAAGGCTGAGTTTGTAGCTACCAAGAAATCGCTCAGCACCATCGGCGTCGATGAATCCCAGCAGGCGGGTATCTTCAAACTGCTCGCCGGTCTGCTCCACCTCGGCAATGTTAAGATCACGGCGTCGCGGAACGACAGCGTGTTAGCCCCAACTGACCCGTCGTTGGAGCGGGCGTGTGCCATTCTCGGTATCGATGCCACCGATTTTGCCAAGTGGACCGTGAAGAAACAGCTCGTCACGCGTGGCGAGAAGATCGTGTCTAACCTGACGCAGCAGCAAGCTATAGTTGTGCGTGATTCTGTCGCCAAGTACATATATTCGGCTCTGTTCGATTGGCTGGTCGAGGTCATCAATAGGAGTCTTGCCACTGACGAGGTCCTGAACCGTGTCGCCTCCTTCATCGGCGTGCTCGATATCTACGGCTTTGAACATTTTGCCAAGAACTCATTTGAGCAGTTCTGCATTAATTACGCCAACGAAAAGTTACAACAGCAATTCAACTCGCACGTCTTCAGGCTTGAGCAGGAGGAGTACGTCAGGGAGCAAATCGACTGGACCTTCATTGACTTTTCCGATAACCAGCCGTGTATCGACTTGATTGAAGGCAAACTGGGTATCCTATCTCTCTTGGATGAAGAGTCGAGGTTACCCATGGGCACAGATGATCAGTTCGTTACCAAGCTTCATCACAACTTTGCTAGTAACAAGAACAAATTCTACAAGAAGCCACGGTTCGGCAAGTCCTCCTTCACTGTTTGTCATTATGCCGTCGATGTCACCTATGAGTCGGAGGGCTTCATCGAGAAGAACAGGGATACCGTACCGGACGAACATATGGAAGTTCTCCGTGCTTCTACCAATCAGTTCCTTGGTCAGGTACTCGCTGCGGCCTCGGCCGTCCGTGAGAAAGACGTCGCCTCCACCGGCTCCGCTGTGGCAAAGCCTACGGCAGGGAGAAAGATTGGAGTGGCTGTTAACCGCAAGCCCACTCTTGGTGGCATCTTCCGCTCATCCTTGATCGAACTCATGACAACCATCGGGAACACCAATGTCCATTACATACGATGTATCAAGCCGAACGAGGCCAAGGAAGCGTGGAAATTTGAAGGTCCCATGGTTCTCAGCCAGCTGAGAGCCTGTGGTGTGCTCGAGACCATTCGAATTAGTACTGCTGGCTACCCGGGCCGTTGGACCTACGAGGAGTTTGCGCTGCGATACTACCTGCTAGTGCCTTCGGCTCAATGGCAGACCGAAATCCGACAGTTGGTCAAGGAAATCCTGGGGAAAGCGCTTGGCTCACTCACAGGTTCGGGGACGGATAATTACCAGCTAGGCTTGACCAAGATCTTCTTCCGTGCTGGTATGCTTGCCCACCTGGAAAACCTTCGCCAGACTCGCATGAGCGAAGCGGCCACTTTGATCCAGAAGAATCTCAAGGCGAGATACTACCGCCGCAAGTATCTCGAAGCTCGTGAATCCATCGTCACCTTCCAATCCCTGGTTAGAGCTCACGCCACTCGACTAAAGGCGCAGGAGCTGCGGACAAACAAGGCGGCCACGACAATCCAGAGAGTGTGGAGGGGACAGAAACAGCGGAAGGAGTTCCTTCGCATACGTAATCATGTCGTGCTTGCTCAAGCAGCTGCCAGGGGTTATCTTCGCAGAAAGGAGATTATGGAAACCCGTGTGGGCAATGCCGTCCTCCTGATCCAGCGAGTATGGCGGGCGCGGCGGGAGCTGCGTAAGTGGAGAAGCTACCGCAAGAAGGTCATCCTTGTGCAGAGCCTGTATCGTGGCAGAAAGGCGAGGAAGGAGTATAAGAAGATACGGGAGGAGGCTCGCGATCTCAAGCAGATCTCCTACAAGTTGGAGAACAAGGTCGTCGAATTGACACAGTCCCTAGGGACCATGAAGACGCAAAACAAGAGCCTCCTCACCCAGGTCGAAAATTACGAGAGTCAGATCAAATCATGGAAGAACCGGCACAATGCCCTCGAGACCAGGTCAAAGGAACTCCAGGCGGAAGCCAACCAGGCCGGTATTGCCGTCGCGAAATTGCAGGCCATGGAGGAAGAGATGAAGAAGTTACAGCACAATTTCGAAGAATCCGCATCGAATGTCAAGAGGATGCAGGAAGAAGAACGGGAATTGAGGGAATCTTTGCGATCCGCGAATTCGGAGCTGGAACGCATCCGGGAGGAGAGGGAGCAACAGGAAAACGAGAAGGTAACACTGAGGGAGCAATTGGCGCAGCTGTCCGAAGAACTCGAGCTGGCCAGGCGGTCCGGTCCGGTCAATGGAGAGGTGACGAATGGCAACGCTGCCCCTCCGCCTCAGTACGGCTTGATCAACCTAGTCTCGTCCAAGAAGCCCAAGCGACGGAGCGCCGGCGCAGAGCCACGCGAGATGGACCGGTTCAGCGCTGCTTACAATCCTCGCCCCGTCTCCATGGCTGTCACGGGCGGTGTTCACAGACCTCTCCCGGGCGTCGGTTTCATTCCGGGAGTGGACACGATCGAGATGGAGCTGGAGAATCTGCTAGCCGACGAGGACGGGCTGAACGAGGAGGTGACGATGGGCCTCATCAAGAACTTGAAGATCCCATCTCCAAATACAAACCCCCCACCCTCGGACAAGGAGGTCCTCTTCCCATCTTATCTCATTAACCTGGTGACGTCAGAGATGTGGAACAACGGCTTCGTCAAGGAGTCGGAGAGGTTCCTCGCCAATGTGATGCAGTCGATCCAGCAAGAGGTCATGCAGCACGACGGCGACGACGCGATCAACCCCGGCGCTTTCTGGCTATCAAACGTTCACGAGATGCTCTCGTTCGTCTTCCTTGCAGAGGACTGGTACGAGGCCCAGAAGACGGACAACTACGAGTACGATAGGCTCCTGGAAATCGTCAAGCATGACCTCGAGAGCCTGGAATTCAACATCTACCACACTTGGATGAAGATCCTTAAGAAGAAGTTGCACAAGATGATCATCCCAGCCATCATCGAGTCTCAGTCGCTGCCCGGCTTCGTCACGAATGAAAGTAACAGATTCCTTGGCAAGCTGCTGCAGACGAACTCAGCCCCTGCTTACAGCATGGACAACTTGCTCAGCCTGTTGAATAACGTCTTTAGGGCGATGAAGGCCTACTACCTGGAAGACTCTATCGTCACTCAGACGGTCACCGAACTGCTCCGCCTAGTCGGCGTCACAGCGTTTAACGATCTGCTGATGCGCCGCAACTTCCTTTCTTGGAAGAGAGGTCTGCAGATCAATTACAACATCACCCGTATCGAGGAGTGGTGCAAGAGTCATGACATGCCCGAGGGCACGCTACAGCTTGAACATCTCATGGTAACTTGATCTAAGCGCTCGCCTCATTCGAATTTTTCTGACGTGGACTCTAGCAAGCGACGAAGCTCCTCCAGCTCAAGAAGGCGACGTTGAACGATATCGAGATTATCCAAGACATCTGTTGGATGTGAGTGTTTTCTGTATATGCCCCCAATTCATCCTACGGCCTGGCTAACCTGCTATGTAAAGGCTCTCGCCCAACCAGATTCAAAAACTGCTCAACCAGTATCTGGTCGCGGATTACGAACAACCTATCAACGGAGAGATCATGAAGGCAGTAGCGTCCCGGGTGACGGAAAAGAGCGACGTGCTCCTGTTGCAGGCCGTGGATATGGACGACAGCGGACCCTACGAGATTGCCGAGCCGAGAGTGATCACTGCTCTCGAGACTTACACCCCATCATGTACGTTTTTACGTTGAGTCCCCGTTGCGTCGAGACTGATTGACTAACGCGTCTCCAGGGCTACAAACCCCACGACTTAAGCGCCTAGCCGAGATCGTATCTGCGCAAGCCATCGCTCAGCAGGAAAAGTTGGAGGCGGAGGAATACGGAGCTAACGGCGAGGGCTTCGCCGAGGCGGACGAAGCCGAGGTTGATGCTGCCTAGAACAGCAACGTAGCCGCAGGGCCTGGGTCCTTGCCATCTCAGCACTGCTCAGGTTGTCCCATGGACGCCAGGCCTGTCCGTGCTCGACACTCGCGACGGGGAAGCATATGTCGCATTAGTGCCGGAGAACCGAGCCTCGCATTTACTGCCCCAGCTACATGCGGGGCAAAAGCGGCACGAGAAACATGCAATCAGCCCTCGTACGCGGTGAGGTATCCGCCGTTAACGGATGCCAAAGTGGATGGAAGTAGAATACTCGCGGGCATTACAGGGGTGGGGGCGTTTCAATGCTGTTTCCTTTTGGCTCTAGCAAGAGTGTACCAAAAAACCGCATCATGTAGCATCTGAGTTGTACGGCCGTGCATTTTGTGAATATAAGTGTCGAGAGGGTTGATGTTTTCTACCATGTCCGCAGATAGCGAGAGAGCCTGATCCTATGATCACACGGGTGTCCGCTACGCTATGTTATTTTTAAGCCGATGTCTCGCTTGCATCGTTAGGCTGCCCTATTGCGCGTCGCGACGAGACACAAAAATTCTACGACGGATGCCAATGCTGGGTTATTTTTGCTGGATGGCGTTTGATCTTCGTCCGGCGGGAACACTGGCCACAGGGGGTAGGGGCAAACTACAAATACCTACCCTATATGTCACTGCGGAAGAATGGGGGGGGGGGGACAAAAGATAGGGAGAGGTAACGCGGAAAGGGTAAAGGGCGCGCTGA
>QJNU01000458.1:0-26193 GCA_004154915.1 Monosporascus ibericus | reverse complement strand
CCCCCCCCCCCCCCCCCCCCCCCCCCCCCCCCCCCCCCCCCCCCCCCCCCCCCCCCCCCCCCCCCCCCCCCCCCCCCCCCCCCCCCAAAAAAGATAGGGAGAGGTAAAGCGGAAAGGGTAAAGGGAGAGCTGAAGATAAGGAGGAGGCGATGGACAGTCCCTTGTAGAAGAAAGAGAAAGGGGGAAAGGGAGGGGAGCACGTGACTTTGCCAGTTATAAGGTACCTTCCTAGGTACATACCAATGAGCTAGGCATGTACAAGCAGCAAACCTTACAAAATTTTTGGGTCCCGTTTCCTGCAACCCTCTCTTCCGCATTGGAACTGGTGATAACGCTTCAAGCTGTTTTTTATTTAAAAGGGGGGGTTTCGAGTTGCAGAATCACCTAATACAAACCAGCCAACAATACCCTGTTCAACTTGTTCTTGAAATTTTTTTTTTTTTTTTGCGAAGGAAAAGGGAAAGGGAAGTGATGCGCGCTTCGCCGAACATCATCATCACCGGCACCCCCGGTGTCGGCAAGACCACGCACTGTGAGGTCTTGGCGGAGAGGATGGGGATGCGGCACCTCTCGGTAAACCAGATCGTCAAGGAGAAGGGGTGCCACGAGGGCTGGGACGAGGAATTCATGAGCTGGATCGTGGACGAGGACAAGGTGAACATATCATCATAAAAGATCTAGCGCGCGCAGAGGCGTACACACGTGTTTGCCCGTCCCTTTGTCGCGATAAAAGGGAAAAATAAGGCAGGCGGGCTTACAGATGTCGCAGCTACTGGATGAGATCGAGCCCGAGGCCCTCGCAGGCGGCTGCATCATCGACTGGCACGCTTGCGACCTGTTCCCGGAGAGCTGGATCGATCTCGTGGTCGTCCTGCGCGTGGACTCGACGACGTTATACGATCGCCTGACGGCAAGGTACGTAACGGTCGGGGCGCCGCAGGAGACGAAGAACCCTGTTCCTTTTCTTCTTCATCCCGAACCGCGCTTCTGCTTCTCTCCCCCCTACCCCCTTCTCTCGAACTAGTCACTATCCAGGCAACTAACCCCTAGGCGTGCGTACCTGCTAGGAAATATCCCGAGGCGAAGCTACAGGAGAACCTGGACTCGGAGATCATGCAGGTGCTGCTGCAGGAGGCGCGGGACTCGTACGACGCCGAGATGGTCGTCGAGCTCAGCAGCAACGACACGGACGAGATGGAGAGCAACGTCGACCGCATCGAGTCGTGGATCAGGCAGTGGAAGAAGGACCAGGCCGCGCGGCAGGAGACGGCGGAAGGGAAAGCGGCAGGGGAAGGTGGCGGAGAGTAAGGCAATAACCGGTGTTGCCCGTTCTAGTTGATGCGTAATAAACTAAAAAGAAACCAAGAGAGTAAATTCTTAGGGGGTCTCTTCTTGGGCTTCCCCTATACGCCATGCGATACGACTTCGTCCAGAGCGGCTGGACTATCACAACCACCCGTGCAGTACCAGCCAGGTCGACCCAACATCTCATTATATTCCTATGGCGGTCAGTCTCACACTGCTAGGCCACTGTTCTTTGTATATAGACATCCTAGAGAAACAGGCCGGCAGCATCTATGAGCAGTGTGGTGACACGCCCTATATGGACCTAAGCACGTTGGTGTTTGAAGGCGCTGTGTACATATTTGTATACTCACAGTGTCTATAACTGCTAAGTATGTAATTTTCGGGGCTAGCTTCTTAGGCGCATATAGCTGGCCGGTACCTACATGTAAAATACATCGGACCGCTGACTTTTGCAGCGACGCACGTAAGCGGGAATAAGTACTGTACCCGTACCCGCGCCGAGAACAGAGATCGCACATCGCCGTATGCGTCACCGGCCGAGCGTGAAAATAGCTACATCGGGTGCCTTCCTTCAGCGCGATACCTTCGCATATATAAGTCCTGTCCTGTTGCGTGTACGGAAGCTGCGATCAGAAGGGGGGCAAAGGGGTATCCGGATTCTTATTTCTATATCTCGTCGTCCTCTCCCTTCTCATTTCAAACGAACCTCCCCTTATTCCAATCTTCCCCCCGCCCAGAGAAATCCAAGAAGAGATGGCCCCGCCCGTCGTGAACTTCATCACCGGCAACGCCAACAAGCTGGCCGAGGTGAAGGCGATCCTGGAGCCCGCGGGCATCGAGGTGCGGAGCCAGGCGCTCGACCTCCCCGAGATCCAGGGCACGCTCGAGGAGGTGACGCGCGCCAAGTGCCGCGCCGCCGCCGACCTCGTCGGCGGCCCCGTCCTCGTCGAGGATACCTGCCTCTGCTTCGACGCCCTCAACGGCCTGCCGGGTCCCTACATGTAAGTCAAGTTGTATCCGCATGCATGCATGCATGCATGCATGTATGCACGGCACCATGTTCTTTTTGGAGAGGGGGAAAGAGAGAAAATGGGAGGGAGGGGATCTACCCACTAACCAAGGTGGGGTTGGGCAGCAAATGGTTCATGAAGTCGATCGGCCACGAGGGGTTGAACAACCTGCTCGCGGCGTACGACGACAAGTCGGCGCAGGCCGTCGCCACGTTCGGCTTCTCCCGGGGCCCGGGCCACGAGACTCTATTGTTTCAGGGCCGGACGAATGTACGTGTAGGCGGGCCCGCGGCGACCGACGACGTGAGGGCCAGCTCGCTGATCTCCGAGAAATAGGGGAAGATAGTGCCCGCAAGAGGACCGGCCTACTTCGGTATGTTATGACTTAGAATGAACTCTTCCTTCCGAGGCACTTGGTTCTTTTTATTAATTCGGACCCTTGAAATATCGAGATGGTCCTATCTGTTGTGTGACGACAGCTAACTTAGCCTCCCAGGCTGGGACCCCATATTCGAGTACAACGGACAGACGTGAGCCCTTCCTTTCTCCCTATACCCAACCATCTTGCTTCCTGGTTTCCTCGATGGACGCGGATGGTTAACGCGAACGCCACATCTAGCTATGCCGAGATGGATAAGGTCGAGAAAAACAAGATCTCACATCGCTTCAAGGCCCTCGAAATACTGCGTGAGTGGATCGAAGGGGGCATGAAGGAGTGAGACGGGCAAATAAGGATTAAAATCGCTTGTTATAGACCGCGAATAACCTCCTACGCCCGTAAGAGGCAAGAGGTTCCTCTGTGTGCATAGCGTAAGGGGGAAGGTATACATGGGTACCATATATCCACTAAATGCTTGGTGCAACCATATACGACGCTATCGACGGTGGCGCACGACATATGTAAGGGCCCGTCGACATGATTTTCTCCATCTTAACGCTGCCGCGCCCGATACTCATCTATCATCGTCTCCCATCGTCTGGGAGGGCTGTGATAGGTGGCGCTTAGCCCAGCCTAAAGAGAATTGTGTGAGTTATTGACGTATATAGCAAGCGCGCAATCCACTGTACTACAGGTCGACGTACCTCAGAATCTCAAACTCGTGATACTTCTTCAGGTACTTAGGTCCCCGCCGGTACAATTTCAACGCCGAATCAGGGTTTTTGTTCTTAACTCTGCGTCCTACGTATCTGGTTATGCTGTCGGGGTCGCGGAACACTGGGTCGAACACCAATAGCTCCATTGCGCCGTCCACTCGTTTCTCGACGCCGACAATTGTCAAGGAGTGGCCTACCAATGCACCGCGTTACTAAGACACGTCCAAAAGTTGCAAGCAAACTATCGAGACGGCTTACCTCGATGCTGAAAGTAGACCGGCGGCAAGGACGTCCGGCGCACTTTAGCCCGCGAATCGTGTTCGGAGGACTGGAAGTACCCCTCGATGGCCTGGAACAGAGAGATCTCGGCAGCTCGCGGCTCGGGGTTCTTAAACGCCTGGACTTCGCAACTACAGCAGTACATGATTAGTACTAGGGTGTGTTTTGATCCGACCAAGAGCACCTACGGTATCTCTAAACCGAGGAAAGCTGCCTGTGCCTGAGACAAAGTTAGCCTGCGCACATCTCTACGCGCAGAAGAGAAAAAGGGGGCCTGGTGGGGCGGGAATTGGGGGATATGGGGGGGCGAAGGAAAGAAGGACTCGCCTCCGATGTTCCTATGTACTTGCGGGTACCCTTCACGCCGCCTGTCTCTAACCTTCCATGAGCATTGATGCCCCTGTCCCATGCGTTCTCGATATAATCCTGGATTCGGAAGATACTAGGAATCTTGCCACGAAACTGCGCGGCTCCCGGGCCGTCGGTACCGACAATATAGGATGCGAGCATCTGGATGTTTCGGTAACCGCAAAAACCCCCTTGGCAACCAGGGCAGTTAGGTAGCCAACCCTCCAAGCGTCATCAGGACCATCTTACCTTCCCTCCGTAGCTTGGAGATATGCTGCACGCACGGATGACAGAGATAGGCGTAGCGCGTGGCAGGGCTCTGTTGTAGCAGTTGCTCGATTACAGGAATGATGTCTAGATGTGTTCGTTAGCCGGAGATTAGACAGGGTCGACAGGGTCGACGGGGATAGCTGGCGCATACTCTCTGAGCTGACGTATCGACCGTTACGCAACAAAGAAACCAGCCTATCGGGCATCCTATCTTCGTGGGCATATCTGCCAAGTTCCGCCTTCTGCATCTCCTGTCAATGCCGCGCGAAAAGTGAGGGGTTAGCTTGAAAACCGTACTCCAAGCCTTCTTCGCGTGTCCTCCTCATTGGATCTAGGGCCGGTCACCGACGAATTCCTCGCCTTCTTTGGCGAAGACGAAACCGACGGCGACGGCATGTGCAGAATCTGCTTCCATTTGGCGACCGACTCGGCATGTCGCTTGCGCGCAGGCACCATCTCACTTCCACGTTCTTGACTACGTGGCGCGCTCTCATCACTGGTGAAGCGAGGGGTAGGGTAGCCCAGGGGGTTGGCATCCGAATCTTCTGAGGGCTGTTCCTCAGCGGCATGAAAGCCAACATGGTCATCGAGCTCTGTCAGGGTGATGAACTCGCCGCAGCCGTCAACAGGGCATTCGCAAACTAGATTCTCCTCGTCGTTACTTGCAGTGTCTACTCCTGCCGCTCTGATACCACTGTCTTCTTCATCGATAATAAATGGAGATTTGTCCTCCGAGTGGAGAGTCTCCATATGCTAAAGCATACGCTTTGGTCAGCAACAGCAGGAGAGGATTCGGGTTTGGGAAGGTCTAACAAGAAGCATGGCATATTCCCTCTCTGCCTGGAAGCCGCAGAATGGGCAACTCGGCACTTGAGACATGGTTCCGCGTTTGGTTGTTCACCGTCAACCTCCGGTAGTGTGAGTAGCACCTTACGTATCAGCTAGGCAAAGTACGGTCAGCGAGGGTTGTCAGGCTCAGAGAAGCTGAGAGTTGTGTTCCTCAGACATGGATGTGAAGCCTTTTTAAGTAAATAAGATTGTCTGCTACAATAGTCGACGGCATCTAGACGCTTCAGGATCTTGAAACGGTAGAGACCAAGTACGTGGATGCGTGTACATCGGTCGAGGTGGTCGATGCACGCTTTCCTGGTACTGTTTGTTCGGGCAACCTGAGACCGGCAATGCCAGCCCCGGGCAAGCAAAAACTGTGGGCTTTGTAGGCTGAGAAAGGATTCTGGTCCTGCACAGCTCTTAAGAATGCGACTTAAAGCATTGCGCTGGTTAGATTTACCATAAAACCATGTAATTGCGAATGAAATCGCTGGTAGTAACGGTGTATTTGATTGTATCTACGTACCAACCAGAGAGGGAAGTTATTGCTAACCGAATATATGCACGTAGATAGATCACAACCTACTAGGCACGTAAGTATAAGCGGCCGGCTTCAGGCTCTTAGATGGGTACCCCCTTAATGCATAATGCAGTACTGAGTAATCCCGCTTCATGCACATGCTTAGGTACATATATCACCGCATTCGTTACCTTCACATGTCATTTAATTCTACAGCAAAGAAGCCGCACTCGTCTAGTTCCTCGGTATGATTTATCTATAAAGTTTAAGTAAGGCAGTCTGGATCCCAGTCGTGCAAGTTACGTGCGGATTCTGCGTGCGGTCCTTCCTACTACGTGCTCGTCGTCCTCCTTACCGAAAGCGACAAAAAGGGGGGAGGCGCCAAGTACGTCATAGTCGAGCTTTTCTGGAATACCATCCCTCCTCTCTATAGCAGGTCAAGGGTAGTTAGTAAGTTCAGTTTCCATACTACACCACCAGTGATTACGAACATCCTTTTTACCGTCTGACGTAGCAGCTGACTGATGTGAATTGCGTACGTTGCAATGAATTGCTTGCTCACTCCCTTTACCGATGAGGGAGCCATTCGAGATCAATCCGCAGTGACAAGTTCGTTCACCCCCATCCTTCCTCGAGGTGAATTATATGCTTACATTTTCCGATTTCCATCATGCCTCTATGACTTGCGAAGACGGATGTGTGTCATATATACGAGCATAGATCTGATCCCCAGGCGGCGGGCCAAGGTAGGTGACCATGAAATGAGACGTCATCCCTCCCCTATTTGAGGAAATAAAATCGTGATAGGGGTTACACTGCGGCACGGCAGCACCAGCTTGCCCGACCTGCAGGATAGGTGACTCGTACATAACGACGGCACCTGCCGTGGTCGAATTGACGCACCACCCGTGTCACAGCCTGCAGGATCTCGATAGAATCCCGGCTCATTGTACTTCCACGGCGGAGGAAACTATTGATGCTGAAATTGTTGTCGTTGGCGACGCCGTGGAGAGCAACTCGACCCTTGGCTTCTTCGGGGTCCGGGGCGTTATAACTGCGGAGGGGAATCTCCTGGAAGAGGTATGCAAATCATGGCCAACTAACGTTTCGTTGATCCACCAGGCAGGGGCGTCTTCGCCATGCCGTTTCCTTGCTGAGACCAGGAAGACGAGCGAGGCTTGTCTTGTCTTAGACCCCGTCCTCCACCATTTGCTTCCCAGTTTTCCTCCAAGCTACAGCAGCGGAGTTGCGTAGAGCGATCGGCCGGGTTTTCTGCCCATTCGAATTTTTTGTTGTATCGAATAAATAGTATGGGCATACCCAGGCTTGGTCCATGAGGAGAGAGACCTTGACAGTTCCTTTTAGGCGAGTCTTCTTCGTGTTGGTGGCTTCTGTAGCCCCTTAAGAAATAACCAAACCCCCACGATCATACGCGCACGCGCAAACATGTTTATGCAGGTATATACCTCCAAGTAGAAGCTATTCCAGCATACGATCAAATCCCACGTAGTTAACCACCGAGGAACATCGCACGGTATAGTACATCATTGGAAATGCTAAGGTATACCCATGGGCAGATGTCACTAAGAATCTCAAAAGGGAGGCTCGGCGTAAGGGAAAACAACAAGGATTTCCTCGTTGATTATAATGAAGTGTAAACACGAACTGCCTACGACATCAGTTTCCTTAACAGCCGAAATATATATCTATGTACGAAACCTTAAATAAGTCTGGTGGCTAGATTTGAATTCCACCTCCAGCCTAGCCACCTTTTCTGATCGCGCCTTGAAAACATTATTACCGCCGTTCATTTCCAACATACATGTGCGGAAGCCCTGGTCACGTAGTCTATTCGCTTCACTGAAATCAGCAGAAACCCTGGCCGAATACGCGGGGTCTAGGCCCGAAAAGGGGAAAACTGCCCCCCAACCGCCCGCTCAGTTCAATCCTATATCCACTCGTCATCGAGAGATTTTAGGTTTGGCCCGGGGTTCTGTTCACATTATGTCGCACTTGCCACCGTCGGGCGCCTCGTTGGGGTTCTGGGACTTCTCGATCTGCGCGATGAGAAGTTCGAAGGCCTTGGCGACGTTCTCGTTGTAACGCGCGCTCGCCTCAGTCCACGCGCAGTTGAACTTCTCAGCGAGCTTCTTGCCGTCCTCCTGGCTCACCTGCCGCTGTTCCGGCCGCAGGTCGCTCTTGTTGCCGATTATGACTATGGGGACCCAATCCGTCCCCTGAAAGAAAAGGTTCCCGTCAGCTAACCGGCGGCACGCGCTTATAGAATTGAATCGGACAGGCAAAGTGTTTTGACCATCGCGGCGGCGACAATGGGAAAGGGTATACGGACCAGGTGGTTGAGTATCTTATCTCGAATTACTTGTACCATCTCGAACGACGGCAGCGACGAGACGGAGTAGACCAGCATATAGCCATGGATGCCGATGAAGTGCTTGGAATTCAGTATGCTGTACTCATCCTGTATCAGAAGCAGTCGTGTCAGCAGCCACCAGCCAAGGTCTGTCCAAGCCTAACCGCGTGCCGTGTACACTCCCGGGTGCGCGCGCCGTTTAAGCGCCGAGGGTGTAGGGGAGTGCGCCTGTCTAGTTCCATACCTGACCGGCAGTGTCGACTATCTCAGTCGCATAATCCTGCCCCTTATAGCGGATGACCTTGCTGAAGGTGTTCTCTATGGTAGGGTAGTAGCTCTCGACGAAGTGTCCATCGACGAACTGGACAGCGAGGGAGGATTTGCCTATATTCCCACACAGCGCGCGCGACGGTTAGCTCAGCGCCGGGTTCATAGTGAACGCAGAAGGGGGCCCGGAGAAGACGATAGACTGGTAAGTAGCGAGGGCGCGAAGGGGGCGCGGTTGAGGTTCATTCTTATTAGAAAAAGAAAGGCGTACCAACAGAACGGCTGCCGACGATGGCGACTTTGCGCTGCTTGGACGGCGACGGCATTTACGTATAGCGACAGGGGGGAAGTACTGAAGGATTGGAGATGACGAGGCTCAACTGGTGGACGCTGACGTTTATCCAAAGTGAGACGATGCAAGCAGCGGGCGGTGGTAAAGATACGAACGCCCAATCCGTCAAGGCGTCTCGGTGGTCGAACGTGGGGTGATATGTATGCGGGTGAGAAGGTAGAGAGGCAGGTAGCTGAGGTAGCTGACAAAGTATAACGTATGTAAAGTATGTATGGTATGTATGGTACGTATGTTGATAGGTAGGGTCTCCCGTATAAGTGGGGCCGTATATGTTCTGTTCCGAAGCTGCTGTACATCTGCCTATCAACCTAGGCCACCCACCCGGCTCTACGTAGGTATAGGTAGGTACTCACATGTGCTATATCGATGCAGGGCCGCGTAAGGTTAATATATAAAACCTAGAAAGGGGAAGGCCTAGACCGTACATATTTGACCGAGACAAACTATGATGTTACGAGCTGCGAACCCTAGTCTTGTCAACTTCAGCGCTTCCAGTTTTGGCGGGGTACGGTATCTGCCCCTCACCCAATCTGATCTGACCGCGGGGCAGGGATAGTTGAATATCTACACAGGCACACGCATATATCCACTCCAAAAAGCGCTGTTTTCATGTCACTATAGGACAGGACTACCTGCTCCTCCGTAGGTATCGGCTTTTGTTATATGCATGTAATTGTGAATGCGAAAATCTTCGTCTATCGTCTGGGTATCGTACTTGGGTGGGTCCCCGTGCCCTCCCCAACCTTCCTAGCTTGCCCAGCTATTCATGAATCTGTCAAAAACAACACGCCACCCCCTCGACGTAACCCTAACCAGTAACAGACATCTTTGTAAACCCCATCATCCATGCTAAAAACTGATCTAGTAGCTTGACAGAGTCTCATTGGAGAGCGCTTTTCGGCCTTTTTCAGGAGACAACCTTTGCTCTCCCTTTAATCTGTAGATCCGAGGCGTCCCTCTAAGACGGGCTTCTTGGTCTCGCCAGGGCGTTGTTCTGTTAAATCCCTTCCCTAAAAGTGTATGCCGGATGTGTGGGACTAGTCATAAGCGGCTTCGTCCTCAAGTTGCCGGGCGAGAGCTTCTATCTCTGCCCAACCACTCTGGCCGTGACCGTCGCCGCCCTCGTATATCTGGCTCTCCATTGTTTTGTGATGGTGCACGAACTCTCTGATCGACTCGAGAAGAGGCCCCATGCTCTTCGCCGAATGGCTGGCCCTGAACCGCTGTCTAACAGGAGCATACAAACATAGGTGACCGAGGAGCACGGCCAGATACCCAAACACTACGTTGAGATGGCTCTTCTCGACCGAGTCAGCCTAGACACAGTCAGTATCATGTAACTAATGCCGAAGCCTACCGATAGATGGGGACCTACTTCGGCGGTTCTCCGATAATTCTCCAGGAACAGTCGGATGAACTCATCGATCGGCTGGAAGCCCTCGTAACGGCATTCATATGTAACCTGTCGCATTCTAACGCTGTGCTCCGAGAAGTTGATAAGAATGCCAAGTCTGAGCACCAAGCCATCTAGGATCCCATCTGCCCAGTGGTCCTGCGAGACGGATGTCAGGACTTGGCCGAAATTGCTACAGATCGATCCCGCCAGAGCTGGTACGAGACCCTTGGAGATATAAACATCAGGGGCGTGGTGATTGTTGTTCGTGAGATTAATCGTCAGTTTTAGTATCGCCGTTTCGAGGGTCTTGTCTTCTAGGGCTGGTCTCTCTAGCAACGCCCCGAAAATATCGGCTACGATGGGGAGGAGGCGACTGGAACCCCCGTCGCCCCCAAGCGGCGAACTGGAAGCATCGACCGCATGAAAGTCGAGAATAGACAAGATGCTGCATAGATCGACATATCCGTTGTTTGCTGGGTAGTTAAAGCAGTCGGGGTCTCCGGTAGCCGCCGCAAGAATTTCAAGCAGACCTTCCCTAACGCTCTCGGGGAAAACTGTGTTGACCCTACTCAGATGAGGCTCCTGAGTCACCAGGAGATGCAGGCACCTGAGGCAGAGAGTCCTCGGGGATACGGCTGCAGGTGTCGCAGAACCCCAAATTGGCAGCTGACGCAGATAGTCGTGGATGTTAAGTACCGCAGCCTGGCTACGTTTCGAGAGGTTGTTTCTTCGGTCCTGCGTAATCTTCTTCATGCCATCGGCGAATCCGATGAGGCGAGCAAATAATTTACCAATGTCTTTTTCTTGCAGCAGTTGGATGATGTGTGGGGAGGGCCACTTAGACAGAATGGTCGCGAGGATCGATAAGATCAGGTATCCAGAGACGACATCGGTTTCTCTTGACACATCCTTGAGAACCGTTGCATCGATTCCGTGATCGCGAAACTGGCGCATCAAATCCTTGTTCCTGCTCTCCTCGGCAATTCGAAGCAGCGCCGTTCGGCGGGATGATGAGGGCTTAACAGCTGGAGTTCCAATCTGTTCGGCCAAGTCTTGCATCGCATCAGCGACACGGGTATTGGCACCGGCCTGTCGTAACTCGTGAATATCACGTATCTTCTTGTTGGATGAAACATCAGCGCAAGCGCCTTCTTCGTCAGATTTGTCGCCAGCTTTAGACCACTCCCAAGGACTCCTAAGCTCCAAGCGCTTTCCTTTTAGGGGAGATGCGGCTGATCCCGGGATATCAAATGCTTCAAGGAGGATATCCTCCTCCTTCTCTTCCAGTACCCTAGTCCCCTGAGCATAGGTGCGTTTGACTGAAGAAGCAGTCCGAGAGAAGGACTTGCTTTTTGGGAGCGTCGGCCTCGGCTGAGCACCAAAAGCCGTGTGCATGCTACCAGAGGCAAGGCTGGACGTATCGGTTGCCTCGCTGGACAATGGCTGGCTGGACTCGACCGCGTCGTCAGAAATCTCAGTGTCAGGTTCACCGGCATCATCACCGGCTTGCTCCACGAGGGCGTCTATTAGACGCCTCCTCCGTCGCTTCGCTTGAAGTGTTGGCGCTGGCTCGTTATCCACGGCCTTCGGTCTACGCCGGTGACTAGCACCGGAGGCACGGGACGGAGCATGTTGCGGGGTAGGCTTATGGTTTGATCTCGCAGCGAGACGCACTGGTATCTTCTGCCGCAGATGCTGGGATATCTTTGCTTCCTCCTCGCCCGAGTCGAGAAGAGTATCCCAAATCTGCATCGTGTTTGGCGAGAAAGGCATCTCCGACTTCTGGGTGGCCCGCGCGGCCGCTTTTGGACCATGGGGTCTTGTAGGTGTTGGAGGTGGGCTTGATAATCTCGCTTCCACCATATCTATGTCAGCGTCTTCTGAAGATGCAGACCTGATGGCACGAGGCCGCTGACCAGATGCCGGCCTCGAAGAGGAAGTATTATCCGAGGGGGCAGGCACAGAGGGCGAACTATCTTCTTGGCTTCTGGTCGGTTTCTGGGCGCGCGCCTTTGACGAGACCTCAGCGAACTTCCGCTTTCTATCTGATTTCAAGGGTTTCTGTGCATCTGCCTGGTCCGCCTTCCCTTTCACCGTTCGGTCGAGACTCTCAGACTCTGGTGAAGGGGAGGGAGGATTCGGCGAGGCTGCTACGGGGCGTTGTCGTCGCATCGTTGCTGTTGTCGTCTTCACCGTAATCTCGGGTGCGATGTCATCGCTTGCAGGTGCTGGTTGATAGGTCGTCTTTGACTGTTTCTTCCGCGATGTCTTCGCATACGTCGTCAACTTTCTCTTGGGTAACATGGTGGTCGTACCATGTTTCGTGGCCATGTTAGCTGATTAATGCGATCAGGGTGGCTCAGTGGCGAAAGCTTGGCTACTCATGAGAGCGAGAAAAAAGTAATTGGAAGAAGGATTTAAACTGTTTGAGTTGGGCGAGAAGAAGCTTCCGATAGGCCAGTGGATGGAGATGACTTCCTTCTTGTTCACCGTCGTGTAGGTAGATAACTGTCAATTAGTGGTGGAAGTCGCGAATCAGCGACGGCGCGCAAATGGCTAACGATTGAGCTGCGCAGGAATGGTTAGAGCTAGCTAGTACAGTTCTCATTGAAGGAGATACAGCGTGTCGCGTTCACTAGCTCCTGAACTGTAAACAAGTGGTGGATTGGGGTATCAGGACGAAAGCAGTGGGGAGATTGAAACGATGATTGATCAATGGTGTAGTTGAATGAGGTAGGCCGCGTCGTGTTGTGTACTACCTGCTGCATATGTGGAAGGCGGCTTGGACGGGGGGGTCTGTAGGCCGCCGTTCCTACATAAAACCACAGAACGCATCCACACAACTTCAACTTCATGAAGAAAAGGAGCTGGGCAGGTACATGATACTACGATATATGTGTGCGATTGACGAAAATCAAGAATCCAAATCTGTCTACAAGGGTCTCAAATAGCTATGATAGATCTTAAATGTTGTTTGTTCGCAATCATTGATGTCGCGCCGACGGAAGCGGCAGAACGGCCCCTAAGTGCCTAGGTAGGTACATTTAGGTACCTACCTGCATGTTTCGAGAAGCAATAGCTGTGATACATCTCTGCGGTGCGTATGCAAATAAGATACTCATATTGTGTAGGTGCCTTTCGTATGAAATAAAGTAGATGTCTATTCAACATAACTGTCGTCATGTATATATGGATGATATGAAAACAGGAACGAGGGGTTATTGCAATGCCCGTTATAAAGATATCGCTGTGGCGATAATAGAAGGTTTCCGGGAACCCCACATTGGAAAGTATAGAATTATAGAATTATCCAGCATTTGAGGACCGGAACCTTCCGTATTCACTCTAGCTGAACGCACGCCCACGAACCTGGTTGGCCTGATTCTATACCTATACGAAGCAAGATCAGTCGTATTTATCTATCCAACCTGATCAACCCGTTTTAACACCACCTAAAGGCGCGTATATATTATTAGAGTCTTCTTCTCGGCACTTCTCCAACTAGCTCGTGTAGTGTCAGGCCGTCTATCCGTCCGAATTCTGCTGCCCAAGTGATCAGACACTCTCACGTTCTCACCAACGTTCTTCTCGGCAGTCTTAGCACTATTTTGACCTTCAAGTATAGAAATACTACGGAGGCAACAATACTTGCACGTAGGAAACTGACCCCCGCCCGTGCGATACACGTAGGATGAGCCCTTGCTGATACGCCCATGTCTCCGGGTAGGCGTGGTGCTGAGTCGAATCTCTACAAGCAGGACAAGTCCCCCGTGCACTATGGACTCGAGCTCAAATACTCGTCCTCAGGCCGGTCCCACGCAATGCGTAGGGCCAGATTACCGCTCTGAGAGCCAGAAGCCGATTGCTACTGTTTCGACGGAGGTCAAATACGACAATGTCGTGACCCTACCCCAGACGCCTCAACTGATTGCTCTGCTCACGTGAGTGGTTTCCCCATTCAGTCCGTGAGTCGTTTTGAGCCCTCCATATCCAAGGCTTGCCCACATGTAGAGCTTAGTAAATAGCAGCATCTTGCGAGGTGAATCATATTCACCAGGAACCCACGGTTGATTCCGGCTTCCTGGCTTTCTCGGGAGACTCTTATCGCACAACATTTATTGGCCGTCGTTGTTGCTCATCATGCACTTTTCTCTACAGGATGATCCGGGACAAGAACACGGAGCGCGCCGACTTCATCTTCTACTCAAACCGGATCATTCGATTACTTGTTGAAGAAGGTCTCAACCATCTGCCCGTAGTAGAACATACTGTCACCACCCCAGTTGGCCGCACTTATGCGGGCTTGATGTTCCAGGGGAAGATATGCGGCGTTTCTATCATGAGGGCCGGCGAGGCCATGGAACAGGGCCTCCGGGACTGCTGTCGATCCGTACGGATCGGTAAGATCTTGATCCAGAGAGACGAGGAGACCTCGAAGCCCAAGCTATTCTACGATAAACTACCCGAGGATATCGCCACCCGATGGGTCCTATTGCTTGACCCTATGTTCGCAACAGGTAATGCCTCCCATCTTGATGCCGAGAACTAGTCCGCCGCAGACCACAACTGACCCGCATCTAACGGCTTTTAGGTGGATCTGCTATCATGGCAGTTGACGTCCTCAAGTCTCGCGGCGTTCCGGAAGAGAGGATTCTGTTCCTAAACCTCATCGCTAGCCCGGAGGGGATCAAGAACTTTGCGACCAAGTTCCCCAGACTCAGGGTCGTCACAGCATTTGTTGACCAGGTAAGTCGCCACTTCAGCCGATCCGGTGTACTGTGGCCTAAGCTAACATAGAAAAAACAGGGCCTTGACGAGAAGAAGTATGTTCAAATCTCACCGAGACGATATATATTGCTAACCTAGATCTAGCTACATCATTCCCGGCCTAGGAGACTTTGGGGACAGGTTCTACACCATGTAGTGGGCTAGTTAGCTATGAGCAATAAGGCTAGGGAGAGCAGGCAGGATGCTTCATCTTTCATAGGGAATACCACTGCCATTAACCCAAAGACGCGGGCCTAGCCAAAGCTAGATGCTCGCCAACTATCATTAGGGGCGAGGCCAGGCAGAGTTGGAGGACTCCCCGGATCAACGGACCGGCGTTTCCTGCAGGCGGAACCTGATACGATTTGGTTCTACGAGTGCACACCCCGGAAGGAGCAGATGTGGGCGGGGCCCGGGTATGGGTGACCCAGCGGGAGTCGAGCACTTCAGTAGTCGTCCTCGTCGGCTACAATACCTTCACCCTCGTATCCACCATCTTCGTCCTCATCGGCATCGGCCGCAGACTGCCGCATGCCCTGTCGGTGGCCCGAGGTAGACGATGGAATTCTCCCGCTCGCGTCCTCTTTCGCAACGGCGTCTAGTACCGAGTCAGCAATGCACCGTGTAGCTAAGCGTTAGAATGACCCAGAGGTCTACGTGGGGGAACATACCGGCCGCGTCGACCCATTCGCTGTAGACATCGACGGCGGCAGATAGATCTAAGGTGCTCGTTAGCACGGTGGTTCGTACGGTTTGATAGGGGAGCAAGCCATCACGCCGGGGGCTGGACTGACAATTGATGCCGCATTGAAATTTCTGCCCGCACACTTTGCAATCTAGCTGTCCAACCCCGGCCTTCTTGTCCATCTTAACGGTGACGGCCTTCTCGTGGTTGCAAAAGAGGCAGGTGAAAGTGGTAGGTAGCGGTTCGTTCTAAGTTGCGGTTGAGTTTTCTGGCTTGTGGATAACGGGATGGATAGGACTTGGCTTGCGATCGTTTCGTCATACCTTCTTAGGACCTTGGGGTTTTCTCGAACTCTTCTTGCGTTTACCCTAATACCGCGGGAAGAGCAAGCGCGTTAGCGACTGTCGTGCGCGGTGGTTACCCATGAACGTGTGGAATGCGAATAGCTCACCATGGCTACTACTTCCTAGAGTCGTAGACAGCTAAATCCCAGAGGCGCGCAGTTCCTCGGGCAGCGAGCGCGAATGGCGGTAGAGGGAAGGAATCTGGCTAGGAAGGAAGAGGCTGGTCAGAATTGATGATAAAATCGGTGTCGCAAAGTCGATAAAATGGTATCTTCACTTCGCGACAAGTTGTAGAGGGATGGGTAGGCGTTATGACGTTTCCGAAACTAGGTAACATTAAGAGAGAACCGAACAAGCCTCACGGTTCAAAGATAGGTACCTGCTGCCGCTAGTCTGGCTCTATAATTCTCTTGGGATTATTGCAGTTAGTGTGTAAAAGCCCCGTTTTTTTTCTAGTCGGTAATTGTACGATTGGCTCATGGCTGCCCTGTGTACTTTGACATGCAATTTATAAGGAAATCATACAGAAGTGCGGTATCCGCTGTAGCTTTTAGTCCGACACAATTGTAGACTGGGAAGAAAAATGGGGAAAGACAAAGCCTGAGCTCCAGTAGAAATACTCTTCCTAACGCACTGTAGCTCCTTCCCTCGAACTACCTGCCATCCGGTAAGGGGCATTCCATACATATAAATCAGCATTCAGAGCGCCGGCCGGTTAATCCGGTTTGTCTGCGTTATGGCGCAAATTGGCGCGGAAGATTCGTGACATTTTCAGTCTAGACTTGGTTCTTCCCCTGTACCTTTGCACCACCCAATAAAAAGGTTGGCTTCGTAACCTTCAGTTACCCTTTATGGAAGGGTGCCACTTGAGGCAGCTATCACTACAGTTTCTAGGCCTTCAAGCGGATATTTGGTAACCCTGCAGATAAATCTGGTAGCATACGGTTTATATAAGACTTAGAAGGGGAAAAGTAGTACATTTTGAAACTAAGATCCCAATTCGACTTGAGCGAGGGACCTCGGTCCTGTTTATGCATAACATAGTTGCCGTATCTTACCCCGCCATTTTCCGATTCGTTGCCATGTACCCAAAAAGTCCAATCACGTTTAATAAGCTCCCTATAACATCCACGGCTAACTAGTCCGCTCGGTATGTAGTTCGTGCGCCCACACTCTAGCTATTTTCCATACTGGGACCGTATGTAGCTGAGCTAGGATCCTACACTAATACAACCACTTAGCACCATTTGAGGCTCGCATTCTCTGGTGGTCACGGAAAGGCATTTTGGCCAGCATTATCATTATCGGAATCATTTCCGTTCCCGGAGACCCTATCTTAAAGATCCGATCAGGTCCGGCGATCACTAGTCAGGGGTTAAGGTTCGTCAGAATCCTGTCACGTGATGACCCTGATCGACGTCAGAATGGTGGGATCTTATGTATCTTGTCTAGTGACTTTGGTTCGCCCGCATGTTCAGTAAATGGGATAATAAGAATCATGTATCATTACGGGCTTCAGAATAACTATATACGCCGCGTACCTAGTTGCTTATTCCCCTTGCTCACATGTCGATGTCCATCACTTCGACTCCCTCGGCCAGCTCGGCGGCCTCCTCCTGCTCCTCCTCATCGTCCGACGGTAGGCCCACCGAGCTGTCGAGGTAGAAGCTCATGACAATGGCATTGTCCTGGTGGTGGTGCTTGAGCAGCGCCGAGAACTTGTGGACGCCCTCCGCCAGCTTCCCGTACTGGTGTCTGAACCGCTCGTAGGGGCGGGCGGCGTCGTAGGTCTCGTGGGCGACGACGAGGGCGGTGGCGAGGGAGAAGACGACGTGACCGCCAAGACTGTCACCGCTGGCCCAGAGGACGTTCTGCTTGATGACTCCCCAGAACTCTCCCGGCATCATGTCGGAGAGTCGAGCCGGATCCTCCACCGCCGCGTTCGCCTGCTCGAAGAGCACGGCGAGAGCGTCATCGACGAGGTTCTTGTTGAGGTCTCCGGCGAATCCTCGAATCTTCTCCTGGATGAGGGCGGAGTCGGCGCCAGACAGCATGGCGCGGCTTCTCTTGTCTGTGCAGTCGAATCCCACTCTAGGGAGAAGCTCTCGGAGTCACAGGTTCTTGCTATCATAGCGTAGGGGCTTCTTGCCGCCGAGGGTTGTGCGTCGTCGTGGCATTTTGATTGGTTTTGTGAGAAGGGGTTACATTGATATGAAAGCGGGAGAGTAGGAGTGGAAATATGAAACGGACGGGCAAAAATGAATGGGGTGTAAAAGTGTGATGATATTAAAGGTAGAAGACCAACTTGGCAGAGGAAATCGAATAATCACCGTCATACAGCTCTTAGTTTGAATAAATAATCATCATCGTTGGCGAAATCTGAATTGTTTAATTTTTATATATGACTCCTATATAATATAACGGTAGTGTACTATTCGGTCCTGAGCCTGGTTAAGTACTTATAAGGAGAGTAGATACACCCAATGTGAGAATATATACCCAAGTGATTGCCTCAGGGAGAAACCGGGTCTGCCAGGGCAACAATAACACAACGGACGCCATCCAGGTTGGAGACATACCGTATCAAATTAAGACCTTGGAACGTCACCTGCTCCCAGAAACCAGCTGGCTAGCCCAGTTGGTTGAAGGCCACCCCCTCCTCTCCTTCCCCTCCTTCCCTACACCTATAGGGTTCAAGTCCGGGAGCAGGCAGATACTGACATCCAGATTTCTACTATAATAGTACAGCTCGGTGATGCTCGGAACGGTGTTTACACCTTGCGCTTCGGCGGAGGACGACGTTGAACCAGTTCCGAGCTGTACTTTCATACCGGACTGCCTTTACATACTATCTCCAATATGTACAGTCACAACTGGGTTCGAGTCCCACAACACCTTTTTTTTTCTGCCACACCGGAAAGCCGAACAAAGAAAGAGCATGCTGCTGCCTGCTGGCCTCCAAGAGGAATGCAATATCAACATACGGCACGGAGTGTGTGCTGACTCATCCCGGTCCACCATTCCGTTCTCGGTTCTGCCACACCCGACCGCCTTGGCGTCCCCTAAGCGCCGAGCTCTCCGTTTTGCCTTCCGTATACGGCAGCCCGGACAACCGTCGAGGAAAACGGAACCGGTCGAGGGCCCCGGGCGTCTTACCTCCTCCTGCTCCGCACGATGCCGTCCCTCTTCCGCCCACCCCCCTCCTTTAATCCGTCCACTCCAACCCGGCCGCTGCCCTAGCTTAGCCGCCAGAGGCCTGTCCCTGGCTATGGCTGAGGCCTGCTTCGACCACGGCGCCGCCAGGCATACTTGAAGAGGGAAGGGCGCTTACGATCCTTACGCCGCTAAGCGTACGGCGAAATCGATCTCATCCCCTCTTCCTTTTTCATTTATTTAACATCGTCGCGCCTCCCTCTTCATGCGATTCTTGTCCAGCTTTGTGTGATCTTTAGATAGCACGATTTCTTAAGATCGTATTCGACATGGCCGCTGTCGATGCCAGCCGAGCGCCTCTTACGTAGTACCCCTCGCCGCCGTTTTCTGAGGAGGTAATGAAACAGACGGCCTTAGTACACCTCGAAGAATACCTATTACGGCCGGTCGATGATAAGCCTTTCGTTGTAGAAGATATTTAAAAGGAGCGCGACCGTTTATGGCAGAATTAGACGAGGTAAGTAGATGCGCTAGCTTGCTTTTGCTTACCTTTTCCCTTTTCGCTTTGCCTTTTGCTTAACTTACGGAGCTTTTGCTAATTGCTTATAATAATACAGGTTTTATAAAAACGTATCTATCGATAATCGAACCCCGTGGCTGCGGTTTATTGCCTACCCCGAGACTGCCGACGCCCAAGCCCCTTTTAAGTCGTTCTTACGTACCTACGCCGAGGCTTACCTCAGCTAGCTCAGGCCTCGCTGGCTCGTTTCTATATATTGTTGTATCACGCTAAAAATTAACCAATTAAATCCCAAATCCCCGTAACGAGCTAGCGAGGCCTGAGTTGGAGTTGTGCGAAAAGAGGGTCCGTTCTGGGCGCTCCTACCAAAATTATCAACTTTCTTTCTATTTCTTTTTAAAATGCAAAGATTTAAATAAAAAGAAATAATTACGTAACTAAATTAAAGCCGATAAGTATAAAACTTTATATACGTATCGAACATAAGTTTATATACGTACAGGAATTTTTTTAATCTTTTTAGGTGGTAATTATAGCCAATATGGCTAAGTTTAGGTTTAGGAAATGGGCGACCGTAACGCCTTTATGGTTGCGACGTAATAACTTACCTCAGCGAGCTCAGGCCTCCCTGGCTCGTTCCCCATTTTCTTCGAAGTCACTTAAGTACCGCTCCATAACGCTAAAAATCAACCAATCAAACCCCAAATCCCCGTAACGAGCCAACAAGGCCTGAGTTATAGTTGTGCGAAAAAGGGGTCCGTTCTGTAAATTTGCTTCTTTAAAAAAACGAAATTCCGTAATAACTTAATAACAAGACGTGTTCTTTAGTTATATATATATTTATACGAATTCCTACGTCATAGCGTATCATCAATATCATACTGGTCCTAATTAAAACCCTTTTGCCACTCCTAAACCCTAACGTATCCATCAACTACAGCCCGAACACGTCGCGTCATCGTCGCCCCTCTCAAAACACGATAAATCCGAATTCTCCCTATTTTACCGCGCAAACCCAACAGAATAAAATGTACGCAAATGTACGCTAACGTTCTGACAACAACGACGGCCAAATATAGGTTTTAAAAGCTTTATCCGTAGCTGGATCCTTTGCGACGATATAAGCCGAGTTATCAGTTTAACCGTTCGGATTAACCGGTTAATTAACGTATTAAAAAAAAAAAAAAAAACGAATACGTAATAAGTTATTAGCATGCAACAATTAACAGGAGTTTATAACTCCTATTAATTAAAATCTTATCATCAGTAAATACGATAATACGTTATACGAAAAGTTTGTAATTTTTATAAAAAGGTTTGGATTCCGCCGCCCGCCGGAGGATTTATTATTCGATATTAAAATAATTTATATTACCTTAAACGAAGGTTAACGGTTTATAAATACGCTGGCTTTTAATTAGTTTAAACTTTTAAATTAGGTAATTATATACCCAAGGAAAAAGTGGCAGTCGTATAATACGAAACCGAAGGCAAAGCGGTTTCGTAATAATAACGATCCGGACGTTTTTACGTATCCTTTCCTTATGATCCTAACCATTATGGTTAAAATCGTTTCCAAAATTAACGGCAATTATTTACCCTATTTATTAGGCAGGTTTTTGTTATCTTCGGAATTATTACGAAATGGGATCGATATATTAAAAAGGCTAGGTATTTGCGAGAATTATTTTACGTTAAACAAAAACGTAATCCGGTTATTAAAGGCAGCAAAAATAACCGCGCTACTTGCTTTATAATAATACCGTTTTGATCAGGATAAACGAAGCTTTACAGCCAGGTACGATAAGGTAATATTATGTTTTGGTACGATAATTTTAATATTCAAAATTATGTTCGTAATATAACGCTTCGATACGGTTCCGTTATACGGAACCTCATTACCGCCCTTACCCGTCGTTATAGCCGTATCCTTAAAGAAGGGTTAAAGTAATTTATGTTCCGTCCTAATTAGCATTACAAAATAGAATGGTTTTACGAAACGCTGTAATAACATTTGGTACCACCAGATACTTCCCGTTAGTTCGTAATTAACACTATCCGGAGTTTGTTCCCTGCTTTTATTAATGCGTTTTATAAGCGAAACAAGCAAAAGTCCCCAGGCTTTCCTAAATTAAAGCGTTTATTGTATGATAAGCGCCGTTCGATTTCATTAGGTGCAGTTGACCAAGACGAAGGCACCATCGAGGGTACCTATAGCGTTCATTGAGAGATTTTTCATGGCACTGCCAATATAGAAGCTCGTTGTTCTTCGGCCAACTTAACCAAGGGTGCGACCTGGATGGTGATCAGGTCGGTTATTAGAGAAAAGGCTTGGATGATCAGGGACTTTCCAAAGCTTGTTTTAGCAACGAAGAGGATATTAAGCTCTCCGAACACCAGATCATGCACCGTATCTACCTATTCCTTCCGTGAAACACGGCCTTGCCCGCCAAGCATAGCACTTAACACAAGGCGAACAAACCGACGGCGCAGAGTCTCTGCATAATTATCGGCTATACATATAACGTTAGCGTATGGATTGATTACGTCTGCATCGGCAAGAAACCGGTAAAGCCATCGGATGAGGATAAACGCGTCGCTTTAAAGTGTTAGGTCTTCGAAGATCTGGGGTATGCACCTTAAACCCTCTAATACATTACCCACACTTGGCTAATCAAGACGAAAATATATCTCGGGGCTTGTTACAGGCGATCTTAAGCCCTGTATATCATTATTTTGGTTTATAGGGTTATGTTGTTATCGTGCTAACGGAAGGGAGGTGGAAAATTAAAACATGCCCAGAACGGAGTTTTCAGTCTTTTTTTCGGGCGCGTTTTATCAATCGCGACCTGATCAGGACCAAATATATATAGGGAGATAAAGATTTTAATTCTGTATTAACTTTTCGTAGTTATAAAATGGGTGGCGTTAAATTAAAGTTATCTTCAAAAAGTTCGAATTAAAGATTTTTGAAGATTTATATGGGACTGCCCAGAACGGAGCGAAAAAATCACAACTTGCTATCAGGCCCTATTTTTGAGGTTTTGGTGTTTTTGTGGAGAGTTTTCTTAAAAGGGTTTAGTTGATACATTAGACCCCTGCAGCTACTTCTTAACAGAAAGCTCTAGCCACGGCTGCGCCTACGGCGCAGCCACAACCTCAAAAATAGAGCCTGATCTCGATGAGGTAAGTAATAACCACTGGTCGTATTATCGTGTACTGGGTTTCCTAAGTATATTTTATATAGGAGAAACCCGTATATTAATTTTTTCGGCCGTACGAGTTATGGTTGTTATGTCGCAGCCGTAAAAAGGTTAGAATCGATTAAGTCCGAAACGCCTTCCTTATTACGACGTAATAATTATTGTTTTTAATATTTTGTTATGGACCTTAAGGGTAATTCAGTATGGGAAAAGTCCGTCCAGCTATTTTTTTGTTCGTACGGGTTGTGGTTGTTGCGTCGTAGCCGTAAAAAGGTTAGGGTTAATTAAGTCCGCAACGTTTTCCTTATTATGACGTAACGATTATAACCCGTACGGATAAAAGAATAACTGGACGGGCTTCTCTTATACTGAATTACCTTTGAAAGATTTATGGTAAAATATTGCGACCGGTAGCTGTTACGTCGCAGCTATGAGAAAGGTCCGGACTTGATTAACCGAAACGCCCTTTTTATTGCGACGTAACAATTATTGCTTTTAATATTTTGCCATAAACCTTTTAAGGGTAATTCAGTATAGGAAAAGCTTGTCCAGTTATTTTTTAGCCGTACGGGTTATGGTTATTACGTCGTAATTATAAGGGCGTTCCAGATTAAAGGCTTGCTCAGAGCGGAATTTTTAGCCATTTTTTCGGGCGCGTTTTATTAATTACGTTTTAATTAAAACTAAATGTATATAAAAAGATAAAGATTTTAATTCTGTATTAATTTTTTATAGTGATAAAATAAGTAACGTTAAATTAAAGTTATCTTTAAAAAATTCGAATTGAAAGTTTTTGAAAATTTGTATGGGAATGTCTAAAACGGAGCTAAAAAATCACAACTTGCTATCAGGCCTTATTTTTAAGGTTTATGTTTTTTATAGGTTTTATATAGGTCTTTTGTGGGTCGGTACTTAGAGCCACAGGATTTTAAAAAGCCCTAGCCACAACCGCGCCGTAGGCGTAGCTACAATCTTAAAAATAAGACCTGATCTCGATGAGGTAAGCCGAGGCGTCGGCGCAGAAGCGAGTTATTTTGGGCCCTTAAAAATACGAGTATAAGCGTATGGTTAATTTAGCGTTTACCGTAACGGAGATCTGACGGAGGTTGATTGCTTGCGGGGAGCATTATGTTATGTAACAGTTACCTCATCGAGATCAGACCCCATTTTTAAGGTTGTGGCTGTGCCGTAGGCGCAGCCGTGGCTAGAGCTTTTTATTAAAAAGTATCTACAGGGGTGTAATATATCACGTAAACCCCTTTAAGAAAAAGCTTTACAAAAATAACAAAACTTTAAAAATAAAGCCTAATAGCAAGTTATAATTTTTTGGGCTCGTTTTAAGTAGTCCTATATAAATCTTTAAAAATCTTTAATCCGAACTTTTTAAATATAGCTTTAATTTAACGTTATTTATTTTATAATTACGAAAAACGAATATAGATTTATAATTTTTATTTTCTTATATACTTTTAGTCCTAATTAGGATACGATTAATAGAACGCGCTCGAAAAAATAGCTGACAATTTCGTTTTAAGCATATTTTAACTTTTTACCCCCTTTCCGTTAATACGATAATAATATGACCTTATAAACTAAAATAATAATATATAAGGCTTAAGATCGCTTCTAATACACTTCGAAACATATTTTCGTCTTAATTAACTAAATATAAGTAATATATTAAAAGGTTTAAGGTATATGTTTTAAACCTTCGAAGAATTAATATTTTAAAACGACGCGTTTATTTTTGTCCGATAGTTTTACCGGTTTCTTACGGATATAAACGTAATTAATTTATACGTTAACGTTATATATATAACTAATAATTATATAAAGATTTTGTACCGTCGGTTTATTCGCCTTATATTAAATATTATGCTTAATAGGTAAGGCCGTATTTTACGAAAAGAATAAATAAATACGGTACATAATTTAATATTCGGCAGACTTAATTGTTTTTCGTTATTAAGATAATTTTTACAAAGTTTTTAATTATTTAAGTTTTTTCTTAATAACCAACTTGAGTATTATTTAAGTCGTACCCTTGATTAAATTAGTCAAAAAATAACGAGCTTTTATATTAGTAGTACCATATTTTGCTCCTATCTTAATATCCGCAAAAACGAAAAAGTTCGATTTAAAGATATTTAAACGTATAGTTACCGGATAATATAATTATATTATTATTAATTTTAAATCCCTACCGAATAATTAGTTCCAGATTATTATGTTAAATCCTGTTTTCGAACGACGATATGGCGTGGTTATTATTAATAAAATATATTTATTATCGGAATAAAAAGATTTCCAGCCTAAATATGCTAATATCTACAACTTACATTTTATTCTTTTTATTTACGTCTACTAGTTTGCGTATATAATAATTACTAATAACGTTATTAAAAAAAATCGCGAAATATAAGGGTTTTAATTAAGTTAAAAGTTTAATTAAATATGGTTATAAAATAAAGATCCGGCGTTTTAATATCGATCGCCCCGAAATTAATATTGTGATATTTTGTATATTTAAAGGTTAACGTTTAAATTAAACGTATTTAAATTTCTTATTAATTAATGTACGCAAGTTATTAAATAATATTTTTTAAATTTAACTTAATAACTTACGTATTATTATTAAAACTATTATTTATATTAATAATAAATCGAAGATTATAAATATTTCCAACTATTTAATTAAAACTATAATAAATTAGGGGTATTTGTTAAAAGTTATAAAAAAAGTTATTAAGTTTTATAGCTTCGAAATACACTACAGGGATTAAGCTTACGTATATGATAAATTAACGTAGCTTAATAATTTCATCCGCATCGTAATATTTATTATTATCTTTTAAATTAAATGTGGATATCCCGGATATTAATTAAATAATATAATAAAATATACCGAAAATCTTTTCGATAAAAAGTTTATAGTATCAATTTAATTAAACGGTATATAATTATAAATAAGTTATCCTATTTATATCTTATTAAGCGTTCGATAGACATAAAATTAAGTTATTTACCGTAAAAAAATTAAAATAGCGAAAAAAAACTAAATCCGATAAGTTAAAAAGGTATTATTTATAAAAATATAAATATTTTAACGGAAATCGAAGTAACCGGCTTTAATAATAAAAAGGAAGATACGTAATTTATCGCGAACGATCTTAATTAAAACGAAATAATTATTAAATCTTAATTTTATCTTTTAGTTAATCAAGATAATTTTCGTATTATTCCTATATTTCCGAAATAAAATAATTTCGATTTACGAAATAAAACGAAAATAAAGCTTTAATGGTATGCGTTATTAAACGGCGAATATATACGAAATGTGTTGCGTAGCCACTGCACCAAAAGACTGTATTTATAAGAGCGCACTTATTGCGCTACTTATCTGACACACCCCCTCAGTGGCTAGCGATCAAGGTGGCGCGTACTTCGGCTCCTCAACCTAAACTTCCGCAGCTC